>JAKRZM010000543.1:153514-168466 GCA_036379175.1 Heliconius cydno galanthus | reverse complement strand
TATATTTGTGGTTGCGGCTTCAATTCTCACTCATGTTGGTAAAATGACAAAACGCAGCGTTAAGTTCCGCCACTCATCTTGAAATACTTTAAAAATTGTGAAAAAGTGGGGACCGGAGCGTAGGTATCCTCTGCTTATCCTGCTATTTGTGGGATACAAAGTGAAGCTAGAATAGTCCAAATATAATAACTACAACGTAATTTACGTTAATTTTCTTGTCATTTAATGGCTGGTTATTAAACCACAGTGTTTCATCCGGTGACATTAATAAACTAAGATGTCTATTAACTAACAGATACGCATTCAAATATTAACAGCTGTGGCTTACTCCACTGACAGGCAAATTAGCACTGAAACCGCATACAAATAGCGCTAATTTGACTTGTAAATGTTTTTAATTTGTTACAGATACTGACAGGTGTTTGTTTATGTAAAGCCTTGTCTTTTGGAATGCATTTAAATTGTTTATTTTATAGTGTCTAATGTAATTATACATTTTATTATTGTGGCTCAGTTAGGATAAATCGCAATGAGTGTACGTTCGATTCCTATTTGAATAAATTTTCATAAATTTTTTTAATGTACTTCACATATTATTTTCCTGAATATACTGCATGGATTACGGTTATTTCATCGTTTTAATTAGAAAGATTGTGTGATTAAAAATGGTATCTAGACTAATATTTGTCTTATTACACCTACTAGAGTAAAACATTTTTTACTAACATACTGTATCCCGCACATAGTAGGGTAGGTAGGGAACCTAATGGTCACGCCAGAGTGAGAAAATAAAAATATTAAATATTTTATTCGAACCTACACTGTCACGTTTAGTCGCACATTTGTGCTCCTGCGCCTCGATAGCCTCAGTCAAAAATACTGTCTTTCAATTAATAACGACAAGAATGAAAAAATAGAGAAATAGAAAATAGTTACATACACATTGGTTCACCAATACCAATCTAAACACGAAAATAGAAAATCCGTCGTATATTATTATTTGCATTTAAACCAGCAATTATTCGGTTCATATTGTTTACGCTAAATAGCACCTCCATTGAATTAATTTTGATGGATTAAGCTGAATCGGTGTTGAACATTAAATATGCATAATATGTTCTAATCTGTTGTTGTTATTTCATACTAATATGTATAATTTCGACTATTATTTGTTTTAATGCACTAATAAATCTATTACCCTTTTTGCCATCGTGGCACAGTACACTAGGTGGTTGTGGATTCGATTCTCAATTGGTGAAGTGATTTTACCATGTAAATATTATATAAATGTTAAGATAATGCGTGGGATTCAGTTCTCGCTGTGCGTTCTTTGTCGCATTTATCATTTGGTGTTTTCTGGGAAACTTTTTGACCTGGTACCTGCCGCCAAATTTTCAAACCCCATAGAACGATACAAGCTTAAATATCATCCTCACCATCGGAAATGTGGCAGTCAACTGGTGTGCGATTTTTAGCGATTGTAGGTAAACGAGTGTCCTAACACTTGGATTCTCTGTCTACCCTGCTACATGCGGGATACAGCGTGAAGCAGATATACGTATAAAAAGATAGTATTAAGAATTTAAACACAATATATCCAATAGTGTTACAATAGAAATTTTGTAATACATAGATTATTACATTCCATTGAAGCAGTGTAACGTCGTGTCTCTACAAAAGGCTACCGTTGGAATATCTCGTTATTGATATTTTTGAACCGTATATTTGAATCTCTGAAATTGAATATTCGTCATTCGTAATATGCAATTCTAATCGAGAATGTTAGGAATGAACGATATTTAATTTGTATTGCTAATGTTTTGGGCACGTTTCGTAATATCGTTTTAAGGCTTCTTTTATTATTTATTTATTTATGCTTTCAGTATTACGCTTCAATTACGTAGGGCCTCTAACTGTAATGTTTTCGATTCTTAATCGGGGAATGAATTATTTCCATTTACAGGTAATAAGACAAACATTCTCACTCAGGGGAAACGTTTCCCTGTAGTGTTTACTTAAATGGTGTTTAGCTCCGCCAAGCAAAACGCAATGTCTCGAAATGTGGTGTCAGGGAAACGTGAAATGTCTTAAAACTAGATCTTCCTTCATAATTAACACGCTGCTTGCGAGAGGGACTCGATGCTGAAAAAATAACTTATCTTGCCTATTTGAACTTATAACCATTATTTTAATTAGTCATTGACTGAGCTACGAGGGACCTACATGTAAGTAATAACACATTTTATTTGAACAAAATATGATATAAAAGAATATTACTCGCATATTTTTAATAATAAAATATTAAATAAATTTAGAGTTCCGCACCTAAAAGAGTTATGTGACAGAGGCATGCCTTTGTCACTTGTATCATATTTACATATTGATTAGACTGACGCTGTTCTTACTGTATAATATATACAACTATACATAAACTTAATATGTTTTTTTATATTATTAATGGTAATGAATGTATTATTTTTTGTCACGCTTTATTCCGCATATAGCAGAGTAGGGCGTAGTGTTCAAATCACGAAGAAAGACACTCTGATCCCTATTTTACATTCAACCTACGAGATTTTGATTTTAGAGCGGCGGAATTCAATGCAAAATTTTCTCTTATTACTAAAGTGAGGAAATAAAAATATTTTTTAAATGCTTTGTCGTACAATACGATACGAGAGTACGATTTTTTTCTAACATACAGATTTTATTAAGTTCTGCAACGCAATTTCTCAAACATCACGTGAAGGTGGATAACGGAGTTTCTTGATACTAGGTTCTTTTTGGGTTCCCTGTCATATAGGTAAGAAAAAGCATGAAGCTGCTAATATTCTTTGCCGAGTCTGAATTTTTACTCTTCATTAGACTTCTTAACTTATATTATTAAATAATTTATGTAAAATAAATTAACAATATTATTACGGAACCCATTTTTTTATATCTGACTTACCTTCTTTGGTTGGATTTTTTTTACGTTTTTAATATAACTGTACGCTGTGTGCATTGTAGCGTTGTAATGGAGACTCGTAAGAAGTTCGAAATTAAAAGAGGTATCTTATAACGTCTCATATTTTTTAATAACTAAGATTTCAGTGTTAGAAAAAATATACAAGATATATGAAAACGTGTATAAAATTAAGGTAATTACAAGTTGTTTATTCTTAAGGTTAAGAGATTAAGGTTAAGAACTGTAAAAAACATTTTTTTTTTAATATATTGTCTTTTTTTATTTATCTAATACTAATATGAAGCCAGTCGTGACGCAGGGACAGAGGCGAAGGTTTTGGATTCAATGTCTACTTGAAGAAATGAAATATTTAATATTTTCNATATGATATAAAAGAATATTACTCGCATATTTTTAATAATAAAATATTAAATAAATTTAGAGTTCCGCACCTAAAAGAGTTATGTGACAGAGGCATGCCTTTGTCACTTGTATCATATTTACATATTGATTAGACTGACGCTGTTCTTACTGTATAATATATACAACTATACATAAACTTAATATGTTTTTTTATATTATTAATGGTAATGAATGTATTATTTTTTGTCACGCTTTATTCCGCATATAGCAGAGTAGGGCGTAGTGTTAAGACACTCTGATCCCTATTTTACATTCAATCCTTGAGGTTTTGTGTCTAGAGCGGCGGAACTCAATGCAAAATTTTCTCTTATTACTAAAGTGAGGAAATAAAAATATTTTTTAAATGCTTTGTCGTACTAGACGATTACTCGATACGAGAGTACGATTTTTTTCTAACATACAGATTTTGTTAAATTCTGCGACGCAATTTCTCAAACATCACGTGAAGGTGGAGAACGGAGTTTCTTGATACTAGGTTCTTTTTGGGTTCCCTGTCATATAGATAAGAAAAAGCATGAAGCTGCTAATATTCTCTGCCGAGTCTGAATTTTTACTCTTCATTAGACTTCTTAACTTATATTATTAAATAATTTATATAAAATAAATTAATAATATTATTACGGAACCCATTTTTTTATATCTGACTTACCTTCTTTGGTTGGATTTTTTTACGTTTTTAATATAACTGTACGCTGTGTGCATTGTAGCGTTGTAATGGAGACTCGTCAGAAGTTCGAAATTAAAAGAGGTATCTTATAACGTTTCGTATTTTTTAATAACTAAGATTTCAGTCTGTAAAATACAAAAATTATTTTTATATATCATCTTTAATTATATAATACTAATATGAAGCCAGTCGTGACGCAGGGACAGAGGCAAGGGTTTTGGATTCGATTCCTACTTGAAGAAATCAAATATTTAATATTTTCATTTCCTTGTTCTGATAAGCGAGGCAAGCGAGGCATTGGGGTTCGAGAGTTTGGCGGTAAGTAGGGATATGTCTCTATTTTGTCTTGCTAATGAAAATTATTCATTCCCATGAGTGGAGATCGAATCTACGACCATCGCGTTTGCGTTCAAACCCTGTGTTTAATTTTAAAATATAATAGATAAAGAAAAATAATTAGAATTACTTTTAATAATTATAATAAAATATGTAGAGTACCATTAGTGCCTATTGAACATTCCTTCTCAAATAGGCATCGTATGCGACTGAGAATTCTGGACCCACATATGCTATGCACCTATATAACATAGTAAAATGCTTTAGATAACGCCAGTTCAATTTAATGAAATTGCTAGATTCTTTATTGAATTAATTGTTAAATGAAGTAGAGAAGTAGTACGTGAGATTAGCGCTTACAACCAAACATACTCGTACTCTTTAGCTTTGCCTGTTTTAAACATCACTTTCTGTTTTTTTTATTTATGAACAGAAAAATATATTAGGTCGAATAATTTATATTATGATTTTTAAATAGACTAATGAAATTTTGTGTATTTTAATTAAAAATATAACACGAATGGTATTTGAACTCTTTACCTACTATAACACTTAGGTACTTACCTAATTGCGCCACAATGGAGCCTCTCAAAAATATATTTAACTATTTTTTTTTTCACCATAGTAATAGATATTTCAATTTTCACAATAAGTTAGCATTTGATATACTAGATATATATATATATCAACAAAAATATATTTGCTTTTCGTAAAAGTTCGTGCTCTCACAGCTTTCTACGTGCTAAATTTCAATTTACTCTCTTCTGTGGATTTCTAAAAAAAACTCCTACAGTACAGGTGGACTGGACATACGAGTAATCCTATAATAGTTTCACCACGTAAGCCGAATCCAAATAAAAAAACTAGACATGCCACTATTGACTAACTATTCTCTTTCGAATATTCGTATCGTTCATTTGATGGAAGATTTGATTAGAAAATGTCGCAGTAAGCCTCGTTACCAGATTGGGAAAACGAAAATATTAAATGTTTAATTTCCTCGAATGGGAATCGAATCCACAACCTGTAGCATAGCGTTTATAGTCGTACAGTTGTGCCCCTATTCCAGGACTGGCCTCAATTCACGATGATTGAAAGAATAAATTTCATGGAGCAATTAGATAGCGTCTAATAGTAATCACAACAGTCGAGGGTTCAATCCTCGTTAGACCCATAAAAATGAATTTGTACTTTATATTCCATAATTTTTACTACATCTTTTCTGTAAAATATATAAAATATTTTTTAAAAATTCTTTCACTTTAGCTATAAAAGTAAAGCATTCAGCGTTGGCAGCGCCATCGATATTTTCCTATATATAGTTGCCAAGAACGTTTCTTTGTTTCTCAAAAGGAGAAGTAAATTGCGAGTAATTTGCCATCTTTATACGATCCAGCTATTTATATAACAAAGCTTACTTATATGTATTTTTAAACTTTTTGTTTATTTTAAAAACTTATTTTATTTATTTTAGATTTTGAATAATAAATAAATAGAGTCTAATTATATGTTTAGGTTATGTTCTATTAAGGAGATAAATAGTGTATGGAATGGCGGTACTTAACGCTGTAGTTCATCTTTTATAATAATATCTATATTTTAAATAAAATGATGCTAGATATTAATTTGGTTTTGAGTGAATATACCCGGGATGCTTTTAAGCACTCGTTTCTCCATTTTACGCCCAATTTTCGAGCCATCGCGCGTGGAGTGCCATAACTCAACGCCGCGCTTTGTCTTGTTACTAGAGCCAGAAAGTTACTCCCTCCAGCAAGAATCGAGCTCACAATCGCTACTTTTACAGTCAACTTTTATATAAAAAAGCTTTTAAATATAAACTTTAAAAATGTATGTACTTCTCGTTAAAAAGCACAGTTCTATAAAGATTAGCATATAGTTTCAAACTTCCTGTTATGCTCTCCCATTTCAAGTTTACTGTTGAATATAATAAGTAATACCGAGACAACATCTCGAGTAATGTAGGGGGAAAATATAACAGAATGCGAAATTTCTCTAGAGCTTTTTGCGGTGTACATTTGAATTGTGAAAATTTATTAAATTATATTCTTAAGTATTTTATAAAAATATTAGATACAACGTGAATGGTAAGTTCTTTATTTCCTGTTAGTAAATTGTGATAATTAGAGCCTTTGTCTTGTTTGTTAACAATTGAGTTATTATTTAATTAATACATGGATTGAATAGAGAGAATTGAAAGGGAATGACTAAATCTTTTGTCAAATATTTTGACGAATATATTTTCCATATCTAGAATTTCAATATTTTTTTAAGATAGTAAGTGTAGATTTACATCTTCTAGACTGCTGTTACCATCAGGTTTAATAAGCTAATGTTATGAAGAGATTTAGGATTTTTAATTACTATCATAGCTCTCAAAATCTGCAAGCTGAAGTGGCAATGGGCAGGCCATATTGTCAGGAGGGCAGGCCATATTGTCAGGAGGGCAGGCCATATTGTCAGGAGGGCAGGCCATATTGTCAGGAGGGCCGAAAACCGACGGGGAAGAAAGGTCCTCGAATGGCGACCTCGTCTCGGCAAAAGGAACACAGGCCGCCCTCCAACCAGGTGGACCGACGATCTTAAGAAGACAGCGGGAATCCGGTGGATTCAAAGGGCGCAGGACGGGATGGAGTGGCGAGAATTAGGCCTCCCTATGTCCAGCAGTGGACGTTGAATGGCTGATGGATGGATGAATTACTATCTTTCACCTCAAATATAAATATTATATTCATGAATTAGGCCGCCATTAAAAGCATTATAATATGTTGTAACTGCGCTTTTATAGATGAAGCTTTTTATTTTTATCATTTTAAGTAACGGCAAGTAATGTCTGTATATTTCTACTCTAAACAACGGCTCATTTAAAATCGTTACCAAGTCAACCCTACCAAGTGCGGTCAGTGATTCACCATTTTGTTAGGTAACGCATTCTTTAGGACAGTTGTGTTGACGTAAATAAAACAATTACATTAACTTTATATTATTAGTTTAAATTTAGTAAAAGCAGCAATATGCCTTGCTGCATCCAGCTCGTATCTTCCATCTCTACTGAACATACTTCTCAAATACACCACTTCATTCATTTGTTCTAATATCTTACCATTTACACTGACCTTGCATTCCACCTTTTCTTTAAAAAAAATATTCATTCCATATATATCGGTTTCAAATTTTAATCAAAATTAATTAATATAGTAACTCAGCAACGTAAAATATTATATTATTCTTTACTAAATAATCAACGTTAGTACAGATATGTCATGCCACATTATTGTCTTTCATACGACATGACATGGTACATTTAAACCTGGGGTCCACTTCAGGGGACTCCCCTTTCTGTGCTCGCGAGACATTCACAAGGGAAAACTTGAAGATATAAGTTACTCAGAAATCGATCCTGCTAGTTTCATTATTGAGTTGGAGGTGGAGGTAACTTGACTGACTCGCCTCTTATTTCATAATGATATTTTTTTATGTCGTATAAAGCTAGGTAAGCAGAAATTATCTAGTGTTAACACACTCCGTTCTCTGCTTAATAAAATGAACTCTTATCATCATAATATTAAAAATTAAACTATTTCTTACTTTCACCTCAGATATGTAACCCAAAAAAAGCCTAAATACTTAATTTATAACTTAATTGAAAGTAATTACAAATTAAAATCTAACTAATGTACTTACGACTTACTCGATAGTCAATATGAATTTTCTTTACAATAAAAATATCTTGCTAGTATATAGATATATAGTGCCAAATGTATAGTGCATATCAGTTTACCTCTTACAATGTATTTCTTTGTTAGAAAAATATAAACACAAACAAAATACACAAAATGCAAATTAACACCACTTTTTAAAAGATATTTTTACGTTGACATAGAAATTTACAAAGCTTAATTTCTAAAACGGAAGGACGTATGAGACATACGTACACATAACCTACCATATAAAAGATATTCAGCTATTCAAAATCAGGAAACTTCGGCAAAGGACTAAATCTGGGGCGTGATGCCTCGAGGCCAGCAGAAGAATGGATTTGACTGAAAAGGGGACCGTCACCCGTCTGCAAGCATACGCCTTTGATAACTAGCTGTACTTGGCCAACTTTGTATTTGAGCTTAAAAGTTGATTTTAAAACTTTTGTTCAATATTTTTATTTGTGATACATTATATATTTTTATAGAGGCCATTCGTGGCACAGGAGCACAAACGTGCGAGTGCAAATGGAACAGACTGTGGGTTCAATTCCCACTCAAGGAAATTCAATGTTTAATATTTTCGGTCACTCGGTCACTCAACACAGTTTCTTAACAATATGTTGCCAGGTTCCCTCTGCTCACCCTGATATGTGCGGGTTACAGCGTAATGCTATATAAAAATATTTTTATTATTTTCCCGCTGCTTTCCTGCAGAAAGAGGGCACCAAGTGTTAAGTTACCGCAATTCCCTCGTTCTGGTAACAAGACAAAAGACGATATTGAATTCCGCAATTCAACAAGCAATGCCTTGAAATTTAAATGGAAAATGGAGAACGGAGTGTCTTAACAATACGTTCTGTATGCCCACCTTGCTCAATATGGAATACGAATATGGAATATGAAGCAAAATAATAATAAGGATTGAATAAATAAATCGAACCTGCACCCATCATATTAATAATCGAATATTTCTCATATATGCCACAATGGTGTACGTATCATAATAGAGTCGATTAATATCATACGAAAAACGTAACAGCTGACAAAAGATATGGGCTCGATTTTAAAGTTACAAAAGTTTTATGATACACTGAGCGACCGTTATCCATCTTATTTGAGGCCTTTCATTTTAAGCTGACAACCTCGCATTCAGTATGGGCAACTTGGTTGCTATAAGCTCTTTTAAATAAATAAAATATTATATACTTTCATATATTTTCAAAATGAAAGAAATAATGTGATGATATTAATATTTCACTTTTGTCAAGTTAGGTACCAGGTTTAACTATATTTGTGGTTGCGGCTTCAATTCTTACTCAGGTTAGTAAAATGACAAAACGCAGCGTTAAGTTCCGCCACTCATCTTGAAATATTTAAAAAAATGTGTGTTGTTGTGGGGACCGAAGCCCTAGGCATCCTCTGCTTATCCTGCTATATGTCGAGTTAGGTACTAGGTTTAATTAGACCGAAAAACCACCTATATTTGTGGTTGCGGCTTCAATTCTCACTCATGTTGGTAAAATGACAAAACGCAGCGTTAAGTTCCGCCACTCATCTCGGATTATTTTAAAAATTGTGTGAAAAGTGGCGACCGGAGTGCTAGGTATCCTCTGTTTATCCTGCTATTTGTGGGATACAACGTGTAGCTAGAATAGTCCAAATATAATAACTACAACGTAATTTACGTTAATTTTCTTGTCATTTAATGGCTGGTTATTAAACCACAGTGTTTCATCCGGTGACATTAATAAACTAAGATGTCTATTAACTAACAGATACGCATTCAAATATTAACAGCTGTGGCTTACTCCACTGACAGGCAAATTAGCACTGAAACCGCATACAAATAGCGTTAATTTGACTTGTAAATGTTTTTAATTTGTTACAGATACTGACAGGTGTTTGTTTATGTAAAGCCTTGTCTTTTGGAATGCATTTAAATAGTTTATTTTATAAATTACCTAATGTAATTATAAATTTTATTATTGTGGCTCAGTTAGGATAAATGAAAATGAGTGTACGTTCGATTCCTACTTCAATAAATTTTCATATATTTTTTTATATACGTTTTAATTAGAAAGATTGTGTGATTAAAAATGGTATCTAGACTAATATTTGTCTTATTAGACCTACTAGAGTAAAACATTTTTTACTAACATACTGTATCCCGCACATAGTAGGGTAGGTAGGGAACCTAATGGTCACGCCAGAGTGAGAAAATAAAAATATTAAATATTTTATTCGAACCTACACTGTCACGTTTAGTCGCACATTTGTGCTCCTGCGCCTCGATAGCCTCAGTCAAAAATACTGTCTTTTAACTAATAACGACAAGAATGAAAAAGTAGAGAAATAGAAAATAGTTACACACACATTGGCTCACCAATACCAATCTAAACACGACAATAGAAAATCCATCGTATATTATTATTTGCATTTAAACCAGCAATTATTCGATTCGTATTGTTTACGCTAAATAGAACCTCCATTGAATTAATTTTGATGGATTAAGCTGAATCGGCGTTGAACATTAAATATGCATAATATGTTCTAATCTGTTGTTGTTATTTCATACTAATATGTATAATTTCGACTATTATTTGTTTTAATGCACTAATAAATCTATTATCCTTTTTGCTATCGCGGCAGTACACTGGTTGTGGATTCGATTCTTAATTGGTGAAGTGATTTTACCATATAGATATCATATAAATGTTAAGGCAATGCGTGGGATTCAGTTGAATTTCAACACAATAATCTATGAAAGGCTAGACACAAAGGCTCTCTAGATACGTCTCCTCGCTGAGCGTTCTTTGCCGCATTTATCATCTGGTGTTTTCTGGGGAACTTTTTGACCTGGTACCTGCCGCCAAACTTAAGCCGGGGGGTAAACGAGGGTTCTAACACTAGGATTCTCTCCCTATCCTGCTACATGCGGGATACAGCGTGAAGCATATATACGTATAAAAAGATAATATTAAGAATTTAAATACAATATATCCAATAGTATTAGAATAGAAATATTGTAATACATAGATTATTACATTCCATTGAAGCAGTGTAACGTCGTGTCTCTACAAAAGGCTACCGTTGGAAAATCTCGTTATTGATATTTTTGAACCGTATATTTGAATCTCTGAAATTGAATATTCGTCATTCGTAATATGCAATTCTAATCGAGAATGTTAGGAATGAACGATATTTAATTTGTATTGCTAATGTTTTGGACACGTTTCGTAATGTCGTTTTAAGGCTTCTTTTATTATTTATTTATGCTTTCAGTATTCCGCTTCAATTACGTAGGGCCTCTAATTGTAATGTTTTCGATTCTCAATCGGGGAATTAATTATTTCCATTTCATTACAAACATTCCCACTCAGGGGAATCGTTTCCCTGAGTGAGAATTTAATACACATCAGTAGTGTTTACTTAAATGGTGTTTAGCTCCGCCAAGCAAAACGCAATGTCTCGAAATTGGGAAACGTGAAATGTCTTAAAACTAGATCTTCCTTCATAATTAACACGCTGCTTGCGAGAGGGACTCGATGCTGAAAAAAATACTTATCTTGCCAATTTGAACTTGTAACCATTATTTTAATTAGTCATTGACTGAGCTACGAGGGACCTACATGTAAGTAATAACATACGTTATTTGAACAAAATATGATATAAAAGAATATTTCTCGCATATTTTTAATAATAAAATATTAAATAAATTTAGAGTTCCGCACCTAAAAGAGTTATGTGACAGAGGCATGCCTTTGTCACTTGTATCATATTTACATATTGATTAGACTGACGCTGTTCTTACTGTATAATATATACAACTATACATAAATTTAATATGTTTTTTTATATTATTAATGGTAATGAATGTATTATTTTTTGTCACGCTTTATTCCGTATATAGCAGAGTAGGGCGTAGTGTTAAGACACTCTGATCCCTATTTTACATTCAATCCTTGAGGTTTTGTGTCTAGAGCGGCGGAACTCAATGCAAAATTTTATTTTATTACTAAAGTGAGGAAATAAAAATATTTTTTAAATGCTTTGTCGTACAATACGATACGAGAGTACGATTTTTTTCTAACATACAGATTTTGTTAAGTTCTGAGACGCAATTTCTCAAACATCACGTGAAGGTGGAGAACGGAGTTTATTGATACTAGGTTCTTTTTGGGTTCCCTGTCATATAGGTAAGAAAAAGCACGAAGCTGCTAATATTCTCTGCCGAGTCTGAATTTTTACTCTTCATTAGACTTCTCAACTTATATTAATAAATAGTTTATGTAAAATAAATTAACAATATTATTACGGAACCCATTTTTTTATATTTGACTTACCTTCTTTGGTTGGATTTTTTTACGTTTTTAATATAACTGTACGCTGTGTGCATTGTAGCGTTGTAATGGAGACTCGTAAGAAGTTCGAAATTAAAAGAGGTATCTTATAACGTCTCGTATTTTTTAATAACTAAGATTTCAGTGTTAGAAAAAATATACAAGATATATGATAACGTGTATAATATTAAGGTAATTACAGGTTGTTTATTCTTAAAGTTAAAAGAGCTGTAAAAAACAAAGATTCTTTTTATATAGCGTCTTTATTTATCTAATACTACTATGGAGCCAGTCGTGATGCAGGGACAGAGGCGAAGGTTTTGGATTCGATTCCTACTTGAAGAAATGAAATATTTAATATTTTCAATTCCCCTTTCTGGTAAGCAAGGCAAGCGAGGCGTTGGGTTCGAGAGTTTGGCGGAAAGTAGGGATTTGTCTCTATTTTGTCTTGCTAATGAAAATTATTCATTCCCCTGAGTGGAGATCGAATCTACGACTATCGCGTGCGCGTTTAATTTTAAAATATAATAAATAAAGAAAATAATTAGAATTACTTTTAATAATTATAATAAAATATGTAGAGTACCATTAGTGCCTATTGAACATTCCTTCTCAAATAGGCATCGTATGCGACTGAGAATGCTGGACCCACATATGCTATGCACCTATATAACATAGTAAAATGCTTTAGATAACGACAATTCAATTTAATTGAAATTGCTTGATTCTTTATTGAATTAATTGTTAAAAGAAGTAGAGAAGTAGTACGTGAGATTAGCGCTTACAACCAAACATACTCGTACTCTTTAGCTTTGCCGGTTTTTAACATCACTTTCTGTTTTTTTTATTTATGAACAGAAAAATATATTAGGTCGAATAATTTATATCAAGACTTTTAAATAGACTAATGAAATTTTATGTATTTTCATTAAAAATATACCAAGAATGGTATTTGAACTCTTTACCTACTATAACACTTAGGTACTTACCTAATTGCGCCACAATGGAGCCTCTCAAAAATATATTTAACTATTTTTTTTTCACCATAATACCTAATAGATATTAAATTTTCAGAATAAGTTAGCATTTGATATATGTAACTATCACTAAAAATATATTTGCTTTTCGTAAAAGATCGTGTCTCATAGCTTTCTACGTGCTAAATTTCAATTTACTCTCTTCTATGGATTTCTAAAAAAACTCCTACAACGGACACAGTACAGGTGGACTGGACATACGAGTAATCCTATAATAGTTTCACCACGTAAGCCGAATCCAAATAAGAAAACTAGACATGCCACTATTGACTAACTATTCTCTTTCGAATATTCGTATCGTTCATTTGATGGAAGATTTGATTAGAAAATGTCGCAGTAAGCCTCGTTACCAGATTGGGAAAACGAAAATATTAAATATTAAATTTCCTCGACTGGGAATCGAACCCATAACCTGTAGCATGGCGTTTATAGTCGTACAGTTGTGCCCCTATTCCAGGACTGGCCTCAATTCACGATGATTGAAAGAATAAATTTCATGATTGTATGTATTAGAAAGGCCGTCATGGAGCAATTAGATAGCGTCTAATAGTAATCACAACAGTCGAGGGTTCAATCCTCGTTAGACCCGTAAAAATGAATTACTTAATATTCCATAATTTTTACTACATCTTTTCTGTAAAATATATAAAATATTTTTTAAAAATTCTTTCAGTTTAGCTATAAAAGTAAAGCATTCAGCGTTGGCAGCGCCATCGATATTTTCCTATATATAGTTGCCAAGAACGTTTCTTTGTTTCTCAAAAAGAGAAGTAAATTGCTAGTAATTTGCCATCTTTATACGATCCAGCTATTTATATAACAAAACTTACTTATATGTATTTTTAAACTTTTTGTTTATTTTAAAAACTTATTTTATTTATTTTAGATTTTGAATAATAAATAAATAGAGTCTAATTATATGTTTAGGTTATGTTCTATTAAGGAGATAAATAGTGTACGGAATGGCGGTACTTAACGCTGTAGTTCATCTTTTATAATAATATCTATATTTTAAATAAAATGATGCTACATATTAATTTGGTTTTGAGTGAATATACCCGGGATGCTTTTAAGCACTCGTTTCTCCATTTTACACCCAATTCTCAAGACATCGCGCGTGGAGTCTCGTAACTCAACGCCGCGCTTTGTCTTGTTACTAGAGCCAGAAAGTTACTCCCTCCAGCAAGAATCGAGCTCACAACCGCTACTTTTACAGTCAACTTTTATATAAAAAAGCTTTTAAATATAAACTTTAAAAATGTATGTACTTTTCGTTAAAAAGCACAGTTCTATAAAGATTAACATATAGTTTCAAACTTCCTGTTATGCTCTCCCATTTCAAGTTTACTGTTGTATATAATAAGTAATACCGAGACAACATCTCGAGTAATGTAGGGGGAAAATATAACAGAATGCGAAATTTCTCTAGAGCTTTTTGCGGTGTACATTTGAATTGTGAAAATTTATTAAATTATATTCTTAA
>JAKRZM010000543.1:137788-149323 GCA_036379175.1 Heliconius cydno galanthus | reverse complement strand
ATATTATATAGCCTATAGCACTTCTGAAGAATGCAGCTTTCATACAAAACAAAAACAAAGTAAATCGATCCAGTAGATCCAGAGATCTTAGCGTTCAAACAAACAAACAAACAAACAAACAAACTCTTCTGCTTTATTATATTAGTATAGATTAAACCTCTATTAATATTTAAATGAATTATTAATTAAATAAACTTAATTAATTAAATTTATTGCAATTGCACTTTGCAATTAAGTGTTAAATTAACACTAGATTCACTCTGGCTGCATTCTATAATATGTTATAGAAGCATGAAGTTAAAATATGCAATGTATATATATGTACATATATAAGTATACATGTGACATCTTGCCGACGTCACAAAGTAAGAAAGGAGAAAAATACAGAAATCCCTTTCAATAGAGGTAAGATTCGCAATTACGGAACTTTATTAGCTGTATTTTGTTCGAGATAAGGACGTTGTGAATGGCCACCATTTACTTCTGATTCAAGGCGAAAATTGGGGTGCTATAATTTTCAAGTTAGGTGGTTTTTTGTCTCTTGTATATCGTATTAAAAAGATAAGTTAACGATTTTTATATTACATTAATCGTTTCGTTGTAATAGATATAATATGTACTTGTGATTAACGAAGTGTGATGTCCATAAATTTTTTCAGAGAAATCTAGTGTTCAGACACTACGTTCTTCATTTTCCGTCGAATTATGGTTGCGTAATGAGTGAACTACGCGCCGCGCATTGCCTCGACACCAGAGCGATGAAAATGAAACCATTAAATATTTCCCCTCGTCTGGCGGTGCCACGACTGGCTTCAAGATTAATAATTGTTCAAAATCTAGTATAGTCTTCATCAAATCTCGATATATTATTAGCAAATTGGTTTTAGATCTTATAATCCCGATGTGGGAAAGAGCCTAACACTTTGAAATATCGACTTTAGTTCCGGGTGAAGAATGAGGGATTAGATTTCAATTTTCTGCCTCGGATATGCATTGAATTATACAATTGATTGCGGTGCCTATTCGTTGGGCTTCGAGAGGTTTTTTCTTCAATTTATATTTAGTACAGCAATGGGAATAATTTTAAATAGACATAGCAGGGTAGGCAGAGGGAAGGAACCTAGTGTTAAGACCCTCCCCTCTTTCTGCCGAATTCTGGGGGCATTCCGTGTTGAGTGGCGGAACTCAACGCCGGCATTTGCCTCGACACCTGAGCGTTGAAATAAAAATATTAAATATTTCATTTCCTCGAGTGGGAATCGAACCCACAAACTGTCGTGTTTCCTATCACACACTTGTATGCGCGACGGCTGGCTTCACTTCTTTAACTTAAAGCAATATAAATTATTAATTAGTAATCAATTTTCTCATACATTTGATCCTATAATCTTATGATACATAAATTAATCATTAACCTACGCCTCTCCAATACGAGGGCTTGAGCGATCAAAAGCGGTAATTTCCATCTATAATGTGCGGAAATGGGTTACGTGTGACGTATTTGTGTTGTTTATCAACGCCGTGGATAATGAAGATTTGTTGGTGTCACCAAAGTAGGTAAATTATATAATATCTAACTATTTATGTATATATGTAAGGCCGTCGTGCTGCAGTGGCAGTGGTGTAAAAGTAATAGGATGTGGGTTCGAATCCCACTTGAGGCAATGGATTTTTTAAATATTTTCATTTCTTCGCTGTGATAACAAGGCAAAGCGCGACGTTAGTTCCGCCTATAGAAATGTCTTTATTTAAGTGGAGTATCTTAACACTAAATTCTGAGGTTTCCTGGCCTACTTACCAACGAGATAAAACGATAATAAATATATATATATATATATATATATATTTGAATATATAGTCAGTTTTGATTACCTATGTATATAAAGAATTTACAAGAAATTCCGTTACGGACGAACTGTGAACATGCTGTAAAATCTCTTTATTACAACTTTAGTTTAGAATAGCGAACGAGCGAATTCATTTCAATATCCGGTTCTATATAAATTGAAAAGCAACGTTCATTGCTATTATTATTAAAGTATTCTTTTATATAATGAAAAACCTATAGGGTAAAAGGAAGTCAAATATAACTGGTTGAGGTTATTGGCTGTAAACGCAACCATTGTGGGTTCAATTCCCGCTTGAAGATATTGATTATTTTAGTTTTGTCGCTCTGGTAACAATACAAACCCCGACTCTTAGTTCCAGAGATCAGAACGATAAGATAAATTATTATCTTAACTCCTTAAAAATATATAATAAATATGTATTTGTAGTTTTAGAGTCTTTATTTCATGTCTCTCGACTTCCACGTCATAATTTATAACCTATATTAGGTGGGTAAGTACGTATAAAATATTTCTAGAATACATTCTAGTAATAAAAAAAAGTATAAAATATTTGGCTATTACATTGTTATATTAATAAAAAATATTTTCATATATCTATAAATATTGAAAAGAAGAAAGAATTAAGAGTGCCAGGAATCCAGGAAATAAAATATTTTATATTTGCATTATCTTCACTGGTGTCAAGGCAAAGTGCCACTCAACACCCAATGTCTTCAGAATTCAGCGGAGAATGGGGAAAAGAGTGTCTAACACTAGGTTCCCTCTGCCTACTCTGCTGTGTGCGGGTTACAACGTGATGCTAAAAAAACCCAGCATTCCCTTCTATACCTTAGTCTTGCTCCAGCAAAGCGGTTGCACAACATAATACAATTCAGACAAATCAGCTTAAGATGCCACCGAAAAATATCTAAATTCTTATTTATTTTGTGTGTTTGCATTTGCTCATTTTGTTTCATAAGGATTTTATCAGTTCAACTCAGCTGTCCATTAGGGGAGTTCATGTCACAGAATAAAATATGTGAAAGAAGTGTTATGTAGACCAAATACGTTAAAACCAGCTTCACGCTCTATCCCGCATACAGCACGGTAGGCAGAGGGAACCTAGTGTGTTAATACGCTCCTTTCCCCATATTCCGCTGAATTCTGTAAGAATTCTGCTCTCACCTTGACATCAGAGTGTAGATGTTGACTTTGCACTTAGTGTATTCTATTATTTAGTTAATCAGAATCAAATAATTTTATCAAATTAAGAAAATTTTATTTTTTAAACGTGAAGTAGTCTACTCCTACTAAAGTTATTGCCTCAGACTTGAGAAGAACCAGTAAGACTTTTATTTTTCAAATCCATAATTAACACTGGTGGTGTTAAAATCATTAATATTAGATGTTAAAATAATACGTTTTTTTTATGTCGTAGAACGACTAGCGTTAAGTTTATAAGAAAAGAATGTGATATCACTTCTAAAAAATTTATCCATCTCAAATGTATACATCAGCATTATTACTGGTTGTTGTCTTGACAGAATTTTTGGTTTGTTTACTGTTGAATAAAGTAAAACGATTTGTTTAAATTAATAAATAAAATCTTATTTCAGATTAATTTTCGTACATTCTGTTAATAAAATTATTTTTTTACATTTAGCACTGTTTTATTTAGTTTTACGCTTTATCCCACGTAGTAGGATAGGCAAAGAAAAGAGTGTCTAGTGTCAAGACACTCTTTTCTTCACACCTGTATATGCAAATCCAAATACAAATCCTTGGTTACCAACAATTATCGCGGTTACAGTAAGATGCTGTCCCAAAAAATGTAGAGGCATTGGGAACCTGGAAACCCAGTGCTAAGACAGTCTGTCTCCATTAAAATACTTTCGTTGCCGCGAAATTTAACGCAGTTATTTATATTTACCTTGTTACTAGAGCGAAGAATTGACAATTTTAAATATTTCATTCTGCCATGTGTAAATAGAACGCACACCCGTTTTACAGTCGCACGTCGCCTCTAGACAGAAAAGTGGTCAACGAAACTGTTTAGATTATTAATATTTCTATCAATATTACCTGTATTTCTCATGAGAATTGTAAACTTATCTTTAAAATATTGATTGATTGATTTCTCGATATATGGCGTTTCGAGCGTGCCAGTTGAGCACAATTCATTTCGCCAATGTCACGTTGTATGGAAAACACACGAAGGAAATTGACCGGTAATAAAAAAGATAAATATACACAATTATAGAATACATGTAAAAAAAGAGATCCTGTGTAAGTACAGCCTTCACCTAAAACAAAACAAACACAAATTTACAATATATACACAAGACATTAGATTAGTAATTTAAAATATTAACTATTAATAGCCGCGTCAGGTATATTTTTAATATACCTGACGCGGCTATTAATCAACTGTCAAAGCTATTACAAGTTTCAAACGGCGGCTCAAGGACAAAAAGTTTTGTATTTCACTTTACAAATTAGTGTTCTTGTTCGAAAGCATTGAGACAATTTTTATTAACAAGTACCGTTTAAATTTTTGGAAATGGATTTTAAATAAAAATTATAATCATTAATCATGCTGTATTTTTTTTAGAAAAACAAAAACTAATAATTCATTAGCAGGTTCAAGCCCCTAATTCCAAAAAATATATTTTTACATATGTGTGAGTTATACTTTAAAAAATGTAGAAAAATTAAAAAAGAAATAAATATAAAAAAATCTTTATTGCAACTAAAAGAATAACTAAAAGACTGAACTGAACTAAAATTATTATAAGAATTTTGATGCAATGGGAATGAAATAAAAGAAAACCATAGCTACTTTCTTTTTAATTGGTCTTTGGTTGATTAAAATCGTAGGACGAAAAAAAAATACGACTAAAACGTTTCCGTTTTTGAAGCAGCCAATTTTGGTCAATTTAAATAAGATGTTGCTTATCATTCATTTTTAAGAAAAACAAAATTATTTTTTTACTCCAAGATTTTCTTATTACTTTTGATTTAAGAACCGAAAATGTAAATTTTATGTATTTAACAATATTTATTTGTACGTAAATTAGAATATTATAAATTTCGGACAGATTATAGACACCATGGTCGTAATTTCAGTCTCCACTGGTAAAATTAATTATTTTCACTTCCTTGCTCTATACGGCGTTGGGTTCCGCGACACAAAACGTAGGTTCTCAAATACAGGTGGAAGACAAAACCACAGTTTTTGGACCATAATAGCATTATCCCTTGTTAACAATTTTTGTTTCACGCTTTATTCCGCAAATTACAATTGGTTAGTTGAATTCAAATATTGATTTTTACAAAAATATTTGAATTTCAAATTTCTCTGTACGTATAAGTAATTCGTTTGCGTGACTTGAACTCGTGACTAGGAACATTTGTTATATGCAGGCGTAACGCTTATCAGAATGTCACACGTCCAGGAACACATTTTATATACATTTGTACATTGTTTAGAGCCAAGCCTAGAGTAGACCAGAGTAGACTAAAGTGGGTTTGGCTTTAAAAATATTTGCTATGATAATATTTTTAAGGTTCTATAGATAAAAGGTCTTATGGAGGAAACACTATGTCTTCTTTCACGTTTTTTTTTCCATTTAGCATTTTCCCAGATGAGATCGCTCTCAAAAGAGATCTCAGATTTGAGAACGATTTATAAACACAGACTTTACGAGCACCTAACTCTGTTCGAAAACGCTATCATGGTGCACAATTATTTTGCGAAATTATTATTTTTTCAATACAATACTATGGTATAATAATGGAATGGTCTACCCGCGGTAGTGTTTTCAGGTCGGTACGATATAGGTACCTTCAAAAAGCGCGTCTATCGCCACCTCAAAGGCCGGCAACGCACCTGTAGCTCCTCTGGTGTTGCACGGGGTCGTGGGCGGCGGTGATCACTCGAACGCGCGTTTGCCTTGTCCTTTTTCCATAAAAGAAAACAAACAAAAAACATAAAAAAGTATATATTTATACATTTTTGGATAAAAATTTGGATTTTACAATTCAAGATTAAGCTTTCGAATATCTTTTACAATTGAAGAATTCGGGACTTTGGTTTTTAAATAATTCTTTATATCTAAAAGTAAATTAGCAGGAATAGTAAATTCTATCTGTTAGTAAATTAAGTGAGAAAATCTATAAAAATCGTCCTATCAGTGTAAAATAGCCCCGCATCAGGAGATTGTGACGGGTAATTAGTTCGCGAGATCTACAGCAGCTATCGCCGGACATATTTCACATGCAATGGATTTTTAATCCACGGTTTTGTAAACGACGTTTTTATAATTAGATTTTAAATTTCTTATAAATATATTTAAATTTTTATTAATTGAAGGATGTTCAATAATTTGTCAAAGATTTTTTATTTATTTATTTTTTCTTTGGCACATTTTATGGGATAGACAAAGAGAGAGAATATAGTTATGTCACTCCGTTCCATTTTAATAACATGACAGATGTTGCATCTGAGTCTCTTAACTCTCATCTTAACATTCGTAGTAAGTACTAAAAAAACTATTGCACATAAAAAATTATAAAAATAAATAAAAAAAACACTATTTAATAATAGTAAGGCCATAGAGAGATATTGTTTTCGTGAGTGACAAACGGAATCTGCATACGGTCGAGTAAAGTGGCTTAGATGCCACTTTATATATATACACTGTACATATAAACTATGCAATTTGAAATTTTATAGCTTTTTTATTAAATGAAAAGGAAAGAATAAAGTTTTAAAATATTATAAGATATAAATATATATATAAATTTATATAATAAGGTAATTTATTAATTTGATCCAAAGTTACACAATGTTTCTTAGATTCAGGCCTGGCTTTATCCCACACATTGAGTAGGGTAGGCATTGAGTGTTGACTGGCGGAACTTAACGCCGCACTCAACACAATTCTCTAAAAGAAAATGTAATCAAACGTAACAACATTCTTTTCAACATATAACATTGACATCTTCACGATTGGTTGTAAGATTTGTCACTTGATTCGATTTAGCCAATTTGCCAAGTAAATTTGGGAGCATTGCTAAGTAAACAGAGCGTCGGAGCTACGAAATTAAGTTTATACAGGATATTTCGATTTATACGAATATCTAATAGTGTTTGCAAAAATTGCGTGAGAAAATATTTAGACGGGTTAAAATGTTTGTTGTTATGTATATTTATATAGGTAGCTACAAGGTAAGCATCGTTGTGGCGTATTGGTTAGCTAATGTATATAATACAGGTTAAGGGTTCTGGGATCAAATACAAATGTGGGAGCGTTATATACCATATGCTTTAGTTCCACACACTCAGCTCTCCGATTTCCACCCTAATTTGATTAGTCTTTTTTCAGTTTGCTGCTGCTTTCCACACAAACCGCGGTAGGCAGAGGGAACCTATTGTCAAGACACTCTGTTCCCAATTAAGACACTTCCGTTTTTCGATTTCCGCCGAATTTTACAGTTATAAATATGGTTTTATAGTTTTATACATAAAGGAAACTAACACTATTCCAACAATTTTATTAAAAATCTAGCACTAAATTACCTAACACACTCTAAGCTCCAATTAAAACAAATATTCGATAAACGATTTCCGTTACTATGCAAATTGTCAATAAAATCTATATATGTCTGTATATATGTAAGTATAAAGTGAAACGTAATTAATTCTAAATTGTAATACTATCAACATATTATATGCAATTAATTGAATTGTTGTGGCTTAATAAATTTTGTATTGTATTTATGACTTAACTAATGTTAACCTGCGGCTTAGCTCGCTTGATCAAGTCGTAGTAACTAAAATAATATAAATTAATCTCTTATTACTACTTTCTCTATCTAATTATACTTTTTTTCTACACAAGAACACCCACTGTCTTCTGCTCGTGGTCGTTAACGCGTCTTGATTCTTCTTTCTTAAGTTAATTCTTCTTATTAGTTGTAAGGCGCTGAGTGCACTATGCTATGCTAACTAAAAGCCTAACAAAAGCCGTAAAGGCCAGGCATATAAATATTTAGCTGGATACGACAAAAAGCTGGACAGATGGAAACCCTAAGCCTGAGGTAACTCTCACCAACAAGTACAGCTGAGCTGAGCTGAGCATGTGAATCCTGCTGATGCCTTCCTCGAAGATTTTCCTATCCAAAACAAAATAATTTTCCGATTCCGACCAGTACTTCCTGAGATTAGGACGTTCAACCAAACAAACTTTAGCTTTGTTATACTTACAAGTAATGGTTGTCAGCGACAATATGAGGTGAGGTTCTTGTACCACGAAGTTTTAGAGTTTTCTCAGCTTAGCAGGAGACGCAGAATTTATGTGTCGATCGAGCAAATAAAAATTATTAATAATCCTAGGGGGTGGGGTGGGGAAACTGTATGTACGAAGTTGGTGTCATAATTATTAATTATTTTTCAAATTTAAAAGGAAATGCCTTATAAAAAAACAAAAAGGCAAGTAAAAATACAAGGCAAAATAATCAAATTGAATGTCAGTAAAACACAAATTAAATGAATACAAAATCGGTACGTTTTAAGTCCGATGCAATATTCAAATAAATTAAAAAATAATATTTAACTAGTGAAAAGGCACTCTATATTTATTGGTGGAGAGTGGGTGGTTCGTGTATTCAGAAAGACTTCAATGTTTTAACTTTAAATGGCTATGATTGATTAATGTATTAATATTGACATTTCTTTATTGTATTAAGCTTATTGCAAATTCGATTTTTCAGTGGAGTACTAGGGTTGCCTTACAATATTAAAATTGGTACGGAACCCTCGGTGTGCGAGTCCAACTTGCACTTGACTGGCCTTTTTGATACATTACAATGTTCTATTCATTAAGATCTTTTTAGTAAAGTAAATGGGATTCGATTTTAGATTTCTATATAATTCGGATGAATATTGGGATATTTGTAACTGCTTACATAATGCAAGTTTAGTAACAAGTATATTATTTGTTTTAGAATGGGCTATCTCCACAAAATAAGGAAATGAGAGAAATGTACACTCTTTAGTATAGAAAAAAAGAGAAAAAAAGTGTTATTTGTGTCGATATTTCAAAATATTTTTAAAGCTATATCCCACATATAGTGGGATAGTTAAAGGGAAACTGGCGATCCGCGCTTAGCTTCATTACGAGAACGAAGAAATGAAAATATTACATATTTTATTTCCTCGAGTGGGAATTAAAAAAATGTTCTTATATATTGATAATTTCCTACTACACTGTATTAGAACTATAGGAACTTCAAAGGGAAAGTGGATAAACTAGACCTACAATTTAGATATTGGGTCAACTAAGACAAAAGCATGGCTCCTCTACACTCACTCAATAGGGTGAGATCTTTAGAGCAAAACTAACTTTAGTTACTTTCAAAGTTTTCAACTGATAAGTATGACGTCTCGGAATTAGATTTGAGAATGAGATTCTGGTTAAGATAATTCTGACAACTTTCAAAAGCTAGTATAGAAATATGTAAATTAATAGTTATCGAAACTTTGGAACAGGTCGTGGAAATTGTTAGAATAATAATTTTTAAAACGAACAGAAGAACAAAACCAAAAATGACCATTATGGCGCAACGGTGGACTGTAAACACGATGGTCGTGGGTTCGATTGCTATTTTAATTATAACAAATTTTACACAAATCCTCCATGTTTCAATTCAGTCAATTATATTAAACAAAATTAAAATATATAACATAATCCAGGAAGGATATTTTTAAAATGGAAATTATTCGCTGCGTTCGCATTTTTCAATATATTTCATACGAATGTGTATCGGAGTTGCAGTCTGCGTTGGACAGTTACTTGCATTTGTGTTTTCAATAAATCTTCTTATCTTGGATTTTCATTTAAAATACTATGAAATGTGGGAGACATTAAGTTGAAATTCTATAAAATTATGCTTTAAAATACGTACAGCGTATTTTAATTTCGTTTCTTGTCTCTATCATATAAAAGTGTTATTATTTGATATAGACAAAACGCGGAATTGAAAAATTAGATGTTATATTTAATGATATATTTATTTTATTGTAAAAGTGTAGAGACTGAGAGAGAGATTACATCCTGTATATTTTTAATACTTCTTTCTAATATAAAACAAATTATACATTCGAAATTTCTCCTAAACTTGTAAATTTCTGGCGATTTGTTCCAACATTTTAGTGTCAAATTCCGTTACACGCTACGGTCTGGTTGCTCGTATTTTACGAGGCAATAAGATAAAACAGAGTTACACAGTGTACTGGCACTGTGCTTTATGGGTGCAACAGCGCGCGTCCTTCAACCTTCAAAATATGAAGTTTGTTAAACTAAAGCTATTGATTTTATATTTAAAGTTCAAAAGCTTATATTAAAATGGTATTTTTTATTTTTTGTTACAGAGAAACTAATGATGAGTCGTTCTATTTTCTAAATTAAGAGTGACGATATTCAATGCCGCACTTTATCTCTTTTACAGAGTGAGGAAATGAAATTATTAAAATTTCATTCCTGCGAGTGGGAATCGAACCCAAACTATCGCGCTGACTCGTACTTATCGCACGCCTGTGTCCTCTTGCCTATGGCCTCTTTATCTAATCAAAGGGCATTTTGTTAGCTTTACTCTTTATCTCGCCTTTTATGGAGAAGGTGGAGAGAATTTAGTGTTATACATATAAACACCCTGCCCAATTTTTCGATATAGTGCTGTGCCACTACGGCTTTTTATATGTAATTTTCATATATATATGTTAACTAAAAAAAAAATTAGGCCTTTCTATAAAGGGATTTTGAACCCTCTATCGTATAAACAGGCAGAAACTTCTCAAATATGCTACGACGCGCTACGAGGCTTCCGAAAGCGCTGCAATGGCGCTTCTAAAATGTTTATTTAGCGTGAACGTAACAGCGACTAAAACTTTGATCGTAAATTTTTGCAGCAGTTGCAAAATATGCTATTTGAAATTAGCTTATGTAGGGATCATTTTATATGAAAATACCATGTTTTGAAGAATTTACATTAGATAGAGGAAATATTTAGTTCTCTATAAATAGATATAAATTATTCATATTCTTAAGGATTAATTATCTTCATTTTTATTTTAAGCTTTCATGCTGTATTTAGCACATAGCTGGGTAGGCAGAGGGAACGTGGGAACCCAGTGTAAACACACTCCGTTGCCCATTAAAACCCTATCCATTAAATTCCGCAGATCTTTCGAAGAAAAGAATGGAACGCAACCAGAGCCAAAAAATGCTAATATTTTTATTGAATATTTATATTGAGTATTTTACACTAATTCCAATTCACGAACACTAGTTGTTTATTAGTTTACACTACTAAAAATACTATATATATAATTTATAACAATGTATTTCTGTAAGCACTAAAGTAACAAACTTAAAGTGACTTTAGAACTATGTGGTAATAGGTACATTATCTTCACCTAGCTTGTTTAGACTAAATATGTATAAACTGACAACATTATGTCGCTGAGATAACATTATTAATTTCCAAAGGTGTTGTTATAACGTAATATATTTCTAATATTAGCTTTTAATTTTGCCTTTTTAGTGTTATGCTTTCTTCACATATAGCAGGGTGGGAGAATCAAGTGACAAGACACTCTGTTTTCCACTTTCCGCGTTTTACTTTTTTCCGGTACTGTATCCAT
>JAKRZM010000543.1:90071-135759 GCA_036379175.1 Heliconius cydno galanthus | reverse complement strand
ATATTGATCAAGTTTCGAAGTCTTTGTCTCAAACAGTTTTTATTAACAGGCTTTCATCTCTTATACTATGAAGTTTTCGTTTTCAAGTTCTTTGGAGGATTTAATTAATTTGTAACAAGAAAGCTCCTATTACGATGTTGTACTTTTAGATTTCAGTAATATAAAGAACTATTCAACTTCATTATCCTACTTTTCTTAACTTTGGCAACGTTGTACTATACATTGTATAGACTTATATTAAGTTAAAAGTGTTATAATGTACTTATAATAATAAATACTCATATACTATTTGCATATTATGCAAATTCACTATACAAGATTTAGTAAAATGAAAAGGTCAAATGTGGTTTGTATCAAAATTTAGTTATTTATCAGTTGGTTAATTCTAATGTCCAGTGTTTGTAAGTTATAAATAACTGTCACTTTTGACAGCTCAATGTGCAACTAATAATTAAAACGTATTTCTAATGAAATTTTCATATAATTGACATTTCAACATAGCGGTTAGACGAAACTAATATAAAGTTAATTATTTAAACTTAGCTTTGAATATGTTTTTGATTATATATGCATTGCTGTTAGCATTAGTAAATTAATAGAGAATTATATATTTTGGTTGTATACATATTTCTTTATGAAACCAAAATAAAAAAATAAAAATTGTTAGTCAGATTACGTATTTAAGAAGAATATTGTAGTAAATCACCATCCTCTATATTTTTTGTTACAATTTAAACGTTGTTGATATAAAATTATGAGTAAAATATACCTTTTAAACACCAGTGAATTCTGTATGTACTTAGAATGCCGTGTCCATTCCAAAATTGTACAACTAAAATATATACATATTAAAACTTCTTAGAGGTTATAATTGATGCATATACAAGCATTAAGCTTAAAAATATTATCTAGCCATCTTTAGGAAGAAAATCACCTTACGTTAGAGGCAGATGTTTGCCGTCCGCCTCTTGTACTATAACCATTGCGGCCAACCATATCCTGTCTTGAGCTATTGTGAAGCGGTGCGGTGCGGTGTAGAAGGGCGCAGTTGATCAAGTGATGTCAGCAATGTGGTCAAATGTATTGAAGAATCATTAAAATTATGATTATTGTTTCCACAAAATTATTTCTTACATTACCAATGTAACTAACAATATTATATATTGTTAAATTAACATTTTTTATTTTTTATTGTATGTTAAATGGCGGAACCCAGCGTCGCATTTTATATTACGAAAACGAGTAAATGAATATAATTTACCACCAATACACAGTATATTTTTAAAAGAAACTACTGATCTAGAGTTTGATTGTTAATTAAGGAAATCAATTATTATTCCAATTTCCTCGATCTAGTTAGTGAAAAACGGAGTATTGAACCATCTCTCTGTCTACCCTGCAATTCAGAATAAAGCATGATGCTGAAAAGAACTTCTCTCTCTCTCTAAACGTCTGTCTCCTAGGCTATAACGATTGTGGGCAACCGCATCCCGTCTTGAGCTATCGTGATGTAAGCGGTTGCCTACAAGTGCATAGTAGATCGAATAACGTCAGTAATGTGGTTGAAACAGACTGGACCATTCAAAAGATGATTAAGCAGTTTATGTTCCATCCTAGAAGTAATTTGTTATGGACCCCGCAAAATTATGAGTAAAGTCTCTTTCTTCATTTTGGGTTCCTATTAATACTGTATACTTATTGGTGAGACTTTTTACAATATCTGTACTATTTTTATATTATAAATGTGAAGAAAGAAAAAAGAAAAAAGACAGAAGAAATCTTAACTAATCTCCAACCAAACCATGTTTGGATGCGCTATACTTTGAAACTACTGGTTTTTATTAAAAACGTATGCTTGGACATATTCAAATATTATCTTGTACATGTCATAAATCATCACCTCCTCTTTTAAAGTCGGTTGAAAATAAATATCGCAAGTCGATTTATAGCCAATAGGCATATTTTTCTTGAATTTCACATTATATCTCGTATATAGTAAAGTGGGCAAAGGGAATATAGTGTTAAGACTTTATGCTAAATTTTAGAGACGTTGTGTGTTGAGTGGCTGAAGTCAATGCCGCGCTTAGTCTTTATGTATAATTAATTACACGAGCAGGTATCGAACCTAGAACCGTTGCTTATATAAACAGACGCTGTATTAAACATATAAAACAAACATATATTAACAAAAGGATTTGTGTGTATTCAGTGAACCGTACATACGTAATTAATACTGCTATATTTACTAATTAAAAAGCAATTTAATTCAAAATATTTAATTCCGTAATGAATTACCGTCAAATTGAGTTGAAATTGATTGATCGTGGTGCAAAGCAATAAGCGTATGACCGTAAACGCAGGTTGTAAGTCCCACTCGAGGATATAAGATATTTAATATTTTCAATGTCCTCGCTCTGTCAACGAGGTGCGGCGTTGAATTCCGCCACTCAACTCAAATTGCCTCCAGAATTCGGCGGAAAGTGTTTTAATGTAAATGGAAGATGTTAACACTAGATTCGTACTAGTTCCCTCTGCTCATCCTGCTATATACAGGTGCAGTTTAAAGTTTAAAAAAGTAAGACCATCATAAATATTTTTCAAAATTTCTTAGATTACGTGACAGTGTAAAGGAAACTTTTTTAATGTGTCAAAATTTATATAAAATTGTTTTAAACCGCAAAAAATAAAACGCAGGTGTTACATCGCGGTTACAAAATTAATTTGGAAAACGAGCACGTTTCATTTTATATCATTTAGAGGTGTCATAATCCACAGCCGCTTAAAACTCTCTTTCGTTAAAATAATTATAGTATATGAGGCCACTCATGGCACAGGGGTTCGATTCCCACTCGAGGCAATTAAATATTTAATATTTCCGTTTTAGCACTGGTGTCGAGGCAAAGCGCGGCGTTGAGTTCTACCACTAAATACACAATGCCCCCAGAATTCGGCGGAAAATGGATAACAGAGTGTGTAAGCACTACTTAAACTTACACGCTGTATACGGGATACGGCATGACGCTAATAAAAAGTATAATAGTATGAAATTTTGTAGCTATAGGCCGTGGTTGAAGAAAACATTAATTTAGTTTCCCGATAGTGTGGATCTCATGACTCTATATTGATAACAGGACTGTTGGAAATGAAAGACACCCTGTGCTCCATTTTTCGTCCAAATTTGCATGTGAATAACACATTAAGATATGAAAATCAACTACCCATGTCTTGAAGCTTATATATGTAATTTGGAAGTGCAGTAGAAAAAAACATAAAAAAATATTTTCCTTTGTATATATAAAATAAATATGAATTTACAGTAACAAAAGTTGTATAAAAATAAAAGTTTACACGTACAAACTGTAAAAGTTCTACAAAAGCTGTTGAGCTTAAAACTAGGATTACAGAATATTGTTTTAACTGGTTTAGTTTTTTTGCAGATTAGCTTTTCTTTGTTTCTTTCTATGACCTTTAAAGTCATAGTTCATGTTAAGAAGCAGATAGGTATGAAGGTATTTTCTTTTGTAGTTTTTATTTAAATTAATAATATTACTTAATATAAAAGAGACGCAAAATTTGAGTAAACATGATAATTTTAAATATTTTTAATAATTTCCCAAAATTGTTATTCTATTTAAAAATAATTTCGACAATAACCTACAACGATCAAATTCCTCATTACACTCGCTAAACAATTTATCAATATACCGCCGAAGCGGCTGCCATATTGACATTTTATAACATATAATAATAATTAGTTTTAATCAGACCATTCAACATAGTGTTTATAGTTGCCACGCTTTGTAAAATGCCTTGTGTTATATTAAACGAGTATTTAAAAATGTTGCCATATTAAAATTTGAAATAAAATTTGCATCTATTATTTTTTAAATGTTGCTATTATAATAAATTCTATATTCGATTATTAGGCGTTTGTAGACGACCAATTATTGTATGTTATATACATTTAATATTAATTCAGTAATCCTGTTAATGAATAATAACGGATGTGAATTTGATTCATCTCCAACAACNACTTAAAATATCGTAATTTTAATCATTTGGGATTTTATTTAATATTGTTCGCAAAAATTAATAATTATTTAATATAGAAAAATGTTTAGTACGCGCGCACGGCAAACTTTAGGTACTTTTTCTAATATTAAGAATTTCCTTTAGTTACTTTTTTTTACTTCTTTTGTTTTTTCATTTCGGTTACTCAGATATTTTTTTTAATAATAAATCTCCACTTATTATTTTTTTTTAACTGATTTTAATGATTTAGGCTTATATTTTCGCGAGCGTAGCCGCGTCCGGGCCCACTAGTTATTATTATAAAGCTTTACTATAAGCAACTAATAGTATAATCGAATATAATAAATAACTCCTTTTATATTATTTTTTTAGTATTTGGTAGATACTAAAGAAATATATTTGCCTGGAGAATTGTATATTAAAGTGGCCCTTTTAAAATTCGCATTATTTCGCTGTCTCCTATCGCGATATCTATCTAGCCAAACCTGCAATCTTCGAAATACGATTTGTCTATCTGTATATATTACAGTATAATACAGTACTATGAGCTGACTACGGCGTCGGTGAAATCAGTTGTCACCGTTATTGCGGGAGGTCGGAATTCTCAACCACAATTTATTTTGCGCCGTCTGTCTCGACAGATGGGCTGTAAGACTTGTTTAAAATATAAGCGCCAGCGATTTTACTCATTAGAGTCAGGATAAGGATGAAAGCTGCTTAGAATAGCCAATTAATTGAAATTAAAGAGAGGCTTTAAATAAATACTTATATAATAGATTTTGTTCATTCGGGTATTATTTTTCACATATTATCTGAGTTTTACAGGGCAGAGTTTAATTTTTCGCTTTTTAAAAATTCGCTTTTTGGAATCCAGATACATGGAAAATTTTTAGATATCAGCATTCCCATTAGAAACCATAATACTTCCCTTTTGTTTGTTGGTGCGTATTTCATCTAAAAATATTAATATAAATCGCTTTAGCTGATGAAATATATCCAGTCTAATCATTTCTCATGGCTGTCAGGGTGTAAGAAAAAATGAATAGAACGTATGCCCTTTTTCTATGATGGAGGTAGGACTGTCTTTTTAGTTTCTTTCGAATAACATTTTCATATCAACGTCATTCTAGTGCGTTAGTGACGTCTCTTGTATTTCAGGATATTAAAAAAATGGAGAAGGGAGTGCCTAACCACTGTTTTCTTTGCAGAAGATGCAAAGCGTGGATAAAGGTATAAACCGGTAAAGTGCGAGTCGGACTCGCCCATTGAGAGTTTTGACAATTTTAGGATTGTACGCCAGTGGGAAGTTAGCTTATAAAAATCGGCAAAGTTAAGTTTGTGCCTGTTTGCACCCATAATCAACGAAAAACTACTCTGCTAATTAATATAATTATGTATGTTCGTAATTATTTTCTTCTATAAAATATATTGTTTTTCTTTTCGGATATATTTTCTATATTTTTATTGTAAGGTCTCACTTCGTGTCAAATTTCATAACTATATATCCACGGGAAGTATGCTATGGGTTTGATACGCGGCGAATTTCTAAATGAAATTTGACTTAGAAGCTTGATTTTTCAGCAAAAGACAAAGTGGTTATTTTTTCTTTACTTTTCGTACGGAACCCTAAAAAATGAAAAAGAAATAAGAATTTAGCCTTATTCCTACTTTAAAATATTCAACATCCCATCCACTATATTTTTCGAATAGTCAAAATGATGAGACACTTCAAGATGTCTGTCTGTATATCAACAGTTTCATAAAACAAATAGCCCGGTACCATTAAGTAGCCTAATTATTTGAGAGGGCATACAATTTCGCTATAAACTTTTATTGCTTACTTAAACGGCACTAATCGAGACACGACTCAAATACTCGTAAACATATTTTATTAAATCATTTTCTCGTATTTTCCTCGTTTCGTTTCGTCTTCTCCGTTTCACTTTAAGTCTTGTATTGCGTTTGTGTATATAAAATGTTATGGTTATTATACAGGGTGTACCTGAGTGCTGAGTTTGGAACGTTTTTATTCTCATTAGAGTAAGAATATGATAAGCAAAATCGTTTATACGAAATGACTATAGTAGCGCAGTGGAGCATTTGGTTGTAAGCTCGATTATAGTGCATTCGAACTCTGCAGAGTAAAGAATTCTTTAGTATAGAGGTATATTTTTGAATTGTAAAGGCGGATTTGGTACTAAAAAGTACGCTTCAGACTGTCAAGGCGACGGTGTTAGTTCAATGCTCATTCAGTGGAATGAATTATTTTTATTTTACTCGTTCTAGTAAGAAGACAAAGTGCGGCGTTAAATTCCGCCACTCGAGAATTTGGACGGAAAACGGAAAACCACTTAATATGTCTTCCGTCCCTCTAGCTACCTTGCTATACGGGAAAAAGGGAGAAGCCTGCAAAAAAAAGTAATAAAATTCTTTTATATGTTAAATGTGTAACAAAATTGAAATCAACGTGATGTTTTGTTTTAAAAAATCTAATTAAAAAGAAAAAAATATACATTGGATCACGTTGCTTAAACTTTTATAGAACTTTATTTGACTATAAAAATTTCTAAGAACGTGTATAGATTGTGAAATCAGACCATTTTTTAAATACCACGTGAACAGCTATTGTGAAAAAAAAAAAAATTAAGTTAATAATTTTACTAAAACTTCATCTTTTTTCATAATTGTTGAGTATTATTTTTAGAAGGTTATTAAGCATCCTTATTAAGGCTTACATGACTGAATGAAACTCAAAGGTTAGCGAGTATAAGATTAAAAAATAAGTGTAGAACACTACAGGTTAAAATAAGAAATACATTTTAAGAATAAAAACTCGTTGGCTGTAACTCGATTTACGGACGAAAATATTATGTCATAGCGTCATAAAAAAAAATAAGGAGAAAATGCACACTTTTATAAATTAAATTATAATCACCGAATTATTGTTTTGTATAATACAAAGATCCCGCAGTCATTAGTGTTAAGGCACTCCGTTCCTCCCTACACTTGTTCGGTCTTTATTCGTTATTTCGTTATAAAGAATTAAAAACTTTATGTGATAAATAATATTATAGGTACACATAAAAATACCTAGTTCTTCATGCTGTTGTGGGATAGTGTTCCATCGATAGTATCTACAGCCTAACAATAGAGAAAACTCTATGTTTTCATTTCCCCTTTCAGGTGGGCAGTGGCTCTAAAATTTTTCAGAAAATAGAAAACGTAGTGTCTTAACAGTAAGGTTCACTCTGCACACTGCTACATGGACTTGGAGATGCGTAAAATGTAGATTTCATAAAATACTACTTGAAATATGTTTATCATGAATGCGTTTCGCAAAGTTACTAGACATCTGTCACAAATAAGTTTCGCTTGGACTGTGGTATACAGTTAACGAAACGCATAGTGTTCTGTATAACAGTAAATTGCAAAATAGTTGGGAAACTAGTATAATATATGTACTCGTAGTACTCGGAAGATATACTAAATTTAGACTTAATTATAGTTTGATTCTTATATAAGCCGGTATGTACAGGAAATATAAAGGGGGGATCCCCCTGAGGTATATAGGAACATAGTTAAATTTTTTGGGTATATTTTATAAAGAAACTAGCTTTTATATTATACACTAAGAGGTCACAGAATTTTTCGTAAGTAAGAATTTTTTAATTCAAATAATAAGTTAACTTACTGACCAGCAAGTTGAAACTACTGGTGCTGGTATTTTTATCCTGCAAATTGGCGCATAAGCTAGTTCGAGCACTTAAAGGAATTCTCAAAATTCCTATGAGAATTGCTTTTTATTCAAAAAATATAAAAAAATATTTATGGTTTTTAAAAAATCATTATTAGCAGTGTATAAGCAATATTTGGGCCTTTGAACCTACTACAATCAAGAATAAATAAAATAAACCATTCCCCCAATGACCCACTCCCAATGACCTATACATATATATTTATTTAAATACTGAATGCATTAAGTCCTATTTAAATAGGCAGAACTGTTGTCGGGAGTAAAATACCTAACATCGGGACAAAGTGCGACAAACAATTGAATGGGGGCAAACGGGCGCAGGAAGAACAACGTAGCGGAGTTACTCTACGTTTGTATGTAACTGTTGTAGATATACTCGTATATGTAAGTAAGCTGGTGTAAAAATCTTTTAGTATTTACTAGATGTTTAGAATAGTATAGAAGTGGAGTATGAAATGTTTTGTTTAACGCTTTGATATTTTTAAAATTATGAAGCTACCCATGCTAATGTTATAAATTTGATAATAACTCTGTCTCTCTGTCGGTTTGTCTGTGACGACATCACGGCCAAACCCCTGAGCCGATTGTGATAAAATTTATTATATAAAAATACTGAGGGTTTTAGGATGAACATAGTTCCATAATTATGTTATGTGTACTTATTTTGTTCATTATAAATAATTGGGTTTATATTTTCTTAAAAATATTAAATATTATATAATTCTGAAAATTGAAAATAATTTCATAAATACATCAAATACATATTTGTATACGTTAAGCGGGCGAAGCCGCGCGATCCCGCTTGTTGTCTATATGATAATTATGTATACAATTTCTTATTTTTATTATTTACAGCCTCACTCTATATGCTATAGCTATATAGCAGGGTAGGCATAGAAAATCTAGTGTTAAGACAGTACGTTCCCAATACATCGTCCAATTTTCGGGACTTTGCGTGTTGGGTGGTGAAACTCAACGCCGTGCTTTATGATGTTACTAGAGCAGGGAAATGAAATTAATTCCACCGAGTTCGTACCCATATCTGTCGCATATACAATAAATTTAATTTTATACCTTATATTGTACACAATGTATTGTATTAAATGATCATTAGGAAAAAAAACTGATTCCATAAAGAATTATATTATGTATACTTCTATATGAAAAACATATTTTTTAGTACCTACTAACAGAGAAATAACAACAGTATCGCAGTCAACACCACGGCGTATATCGTCAGTTATTTACGGTAACGACACTAGCGGTAGAGTTTAACAGGAAATGTACTATCACGTCAAAGTAACAAGCGGAGTTAGAGCATATAGGTATGCTGTTTTATGACATGACAGATAAAAAGACTGTCTTTTTTTATATATTGTAGTAATTTTTTTACTAAATTAAAAAAAATTTTTTTGAGCAGTCGAATTCTGGAGGTATTGCGTGCATTAACACCAGAGCGAAGAAATGAAAATATACATTTAAATAATTTAAATATCCTCAAGTGAGCATCGAACTCACAACCTGTCACATCGTTTACATTATTAGTATTTTCTATTATAATTTACTTTTGACATATTACCTACTATTTTCATTTCCGTCCTCTGCTATGAATAGACCGAGGCGTTAAATTCCGTCTTACAAGATGAAGTGTCTTGAATCAAGGTGGAAAGTGGAGAACGGAGTACATATAGGTTTCCGAAATAGAGTACGAAACTCAGCCAGCCGGCAGTAAAATATTTTCGCGTGAAAATAACATTTATTCAGTGAAAATGAAGATTCATTGTGCTTAAGTGTTAGAACTCGACAGAGATTACAAGCATCAGCTTCACGCTGTATCCCGCTCACAACAGGGTAGGCAGAAGGAACATAGCGTTAAGACACTCAGTTCCTCACTTTCCACTGAATTCTGGAAGCATTGCGTGTTGAGTGGCGGAATTCAACGCCGCGCTTTAAGACATTTAAAAAATGCATTATAGACGTTTAAAAAATACTAATATTAGTTCTATAAAAATGATTATTTACTTGCTAGTTAGATGTGAGGGTCGTAGATACGATTCTGCGTATCTAGCAATTTAAAGCATTTTAATGGCACTCGATGTGAATCACGTTAGTTAGTTAGTGCCAATTTATCGTTTGAATGCGGGCCATGTCTGTAATTTATTAAGATAACTTTAGATTTGTAGATAGAACTTAAAGGAAACTTATGGACTAATCGTTGTATTATTTTTTGTTAGCTTCTGGCTGTATCCTGCAATGGTAGGCCACATTTTCCAAAAAAAGTTCGCCATATTTATATTGTGTGGTAAGATTCAACTAAACAAATATCCCCGAGTGAGAATCGAACCTAGAACCGTAGCGTTTACAGTAACACGCTGTGCTGCACCACGACAGCCTCTAAACGTTTTATGATGTATTTAATAGTGATTGTCTGATACATCAGTAATAATAGTTATCGAATACATTAATGAATACGATAGTTTCTGTTAATATTAGTTTTGTTTTTAAGGTAAAAAGTTGAGATACGATCTAAAAAATAGTATTTTCTTAAAATTTTAGAATATCAAAAATTAATTGACAATATGGAAGCGGGGAAAAATGAGAAAAATAGTTTTAGATTCGATTAAGGAATCCATATAAGTTAAGATAGTTTCAGTTGAATTCTAAAGGGATTGCGCTTTGCCTCGTTTCCAGAGTGTGAAAATGAAAATATAAAATATTTTATTTTGCTCGAGTGGGAATTGAATCTACACACTCTAGTTACAGTCGCACGACTGGCATCAACTATATAGTTATAGAGTAATATAGAATACTACTTTTAAACTTTGATGGCTCGATTATTTGAAATTCTTACATTCTAATATCTTAAAGTTTCTAAGTAACAGTTAGTTCAGCTTCAAACAACAAACTTTAAAGAACAAAATGATTTTGTAAAACACGAATATTCACTTCTAACTAAAATTTACTTCCAGTCTTATTTTTATTTTTTTTTATAATATATTTATAACGTTCATTTCTTAAATAATATTTTTAAATGTAAAAGAAACTTAGATTCTCCGTTATTAATCTAAAGCTTCTCCATTGTACGTCGCTAAGCTCGATCTTTGACTCTTCGTATAAAACTGTTACGAGCCACTTTACATATGTCATCACAATTTCATAGGATTTCGTATAATATTGATAAAATACCAAATAACTTCGATTTAATTACAGTTTGGGTTGTCCGCTGTATAGAAAACAGATGTCATGTTAGTTACTTTCATTTCTTCACTCTGATAATAAGACAAAGTGCGGCGTTAGGTTCCGCCACTCAACATGCAATGTCTCGAAAATTAGGCCGAAATGTCTCATGACGGAGTGCCTCAAGTCTAGGCTTCTGCTTGCCTTCCTTTATGAAGGAAACGATGTAGCTAAGAAAAAGTATTTAACATGTAAAAGCAATAAATTCAATTAAAAAAAGATTTTTAATTTACATTTTCATAACTAGGACATCTATTAATAACTTTAAAATAATAACTTTTTAATATTGTATACTATGTTTATAGAAAATCTTTCAAAGTACTACTTTATATTTTAATTGTATTTACACAATCTATTGATTGATTACCTTATAAATTGAATATTTCCTACTAAATTAATTTTGCAACTTGTTCTTGAAGGCAAACGAAAATTATAAATTACAAAAGTTTGTCTAAATGTGGAGACGCCGCAATGATTATTTATGAGTTTGTTTTGTATTTAAGACAATGTATTCACTATTGGTGATAATAAGAAAATATTTGTATGATGAGTACTTTACCCTATATATGTAATGTTGACTTTGATTTTTAATTGACTCATGAAAGTGGTGTTGACTGGCTCTGTAAGCCACCCTCAAAATACTTAACTTACTGTTGTTTTAGATACCTCATTTGGTGCAATAATGACGTATTTGCATTAGTAGTTTGTAGTAGTTTAACCACATTTATTGAGGTATTCCAGACACAGATTACTAGAGCGATTCATTTCCTCGAGAGAGAATCGAACCTACAACCTGTCGCCTTTAAAGTCATACGCTTGAGCCTCTTCGCCACGTTTGGCCTCAATATCGATTCCAAAAATAATTAAATTTAAATAATAAATATGTAGATATACATAAGTATTAATAAGTGACTTATTATTTTTCAACTTTGTTTACCCTGAAGTTTTCATAATATTATTTTCTACTATTTAATTTTAATTTAACATACCCATTATTTTTGACGTCGGTTTTATTTTTTTATTTTTTTTCTACAGATACACAGTAAAATTCAACAATAGTCGTGGACTTCAGGATCCTTGCCATATAACTTAGGTATTTTAGAATTTCTCATCAGGTACTGTACCTACAGTCCATGTATCGAAATAAATAGAGAATAGATTCACTCACAATACACGCTGCGTCCAGGTTAATCAATTTCCGATTTTACATTCTCCTAAATTCGTGAATGCAATATATGTATATGTATTCTGTTGTTTTAGTTATTCGTTTGTTTTGTTTGTTTTTTTTTATTAACATATTTTTTTCATATGTATAGTAACTTAGGATGCACTTTAGTCGTAGTTTTATTGGTTTTTCTTTTAATTTAAAGGCATCATTTTATTTATTTTATATGACTAGACATGTATGATGGACATGGAATTTTATTCATCAGTAGTGGGCCCGTGCCGTGAAAACCGCATCTAAATCGGTTAAATCGATTCTGAGATTAGCGATAACAAACGCACAGACAAACGGACAAACAGACAAAAATTTTAAAAATCATTGTTAGGGGTTCTATTAGGTTAATATTGTGTCTTTCTAATTACTTTTAGACATTTGTTATATTATCTCATATTTCAACGCATAAAAAATAAAAAAAGAGAGTTCAAACATTTTTTTTATCGCCCTGTATAACGTAAGATCAAGCTAAATTAAAAACACTATTTTTAACGATGACTCTCCTTATTTTCTCTTCTATTTATTTACCAAAAATCACATACAGCTTCAGATACAAAACACATAACTTGTTATCTTAGATTTAGGCCTTTTCCGTTTTAATCAGTACGGCGGAAACGCTATCATTCGGAACCAATTGACCCGAATACAATACCCTCGTTATCTTCTACACTTATAAGAAATAGTCATATTTATTTTTGAAATTTGCTATAGGAATACGTTCAGGGTTCGACTCCAACTCAGGGGATTGAAATATATATTATACAGTTTATATTTCAGATCGATATATCCATGTGATCTCAAGATAAATGCTCTTGAGGGACATCAAAGTGTTTCTATAATGGAATGGAACCCCCATTGAGGTACGAGACCCTAAAAATAACTCACAAAAAAATATATATAATTTAATAATTATTTACCCCGAGTGGAAATCGAATCTATAACCTTCGCGTTAACAGTCTACTTACGCCTTATATTTTTTTGTAGTTTCTACAAAACAAGACTTATAAAGAGAGAGGTTGTCATCATTAAAATAAATTACTAAGTCCAGCTCCGAGCGTTTAAATAATGCATAGCAAAGGCTATGAGGGCTGTCTGCCATTGTTTCTGCCCTCACGAATGCTTGGACTCATTTTTTTTTTGAAGCGGAAAATGTACACGTTTTACTTTTAAGCCTTCTAGCAAACTGATTTACTAATTGGATTACTTTTAAATGTAATTTATGTTGTTTGTGTGCTTATACTGTGGCAATGGTAACTGGTTGAGAGTTTTCTAGTGTTAATCTTGATTTTAGTGATAAGTGATAATTTTTTACTAGTCTTCGTCATTAGAAAACAATAAAAAATCTTTGACATTAGAAAACTGTGTAATAGAAAAGGTTGAATTTTTAAATGCTTTTTTTAGTCCCAACTTCTAAATTTGTGTTAAAATATACTACACTTGAGTGAATGATTTGCTATGTCGCTCTGGCCATACAAAGGACGACCATAGAAGTATCTAGAGATATTTTAAAATTTTAACTGGATTGGGATCATCCGGCTCCACCTATTCCTACGACTAGGCCGCGACGTTAGGTTCTATCACTCAACACACGATACATAAAATTAGGACAAAGTGGAAACATACTCGTAGTGTCTTTACTCTGGGTTCTCCTTGCTTTCTAAGCGGGATAAAGAGTGATACTGAAAAAGATTACATCCAGTTGTCTAAAAATTACTATTTCTTAGACAACAGGCTTCATTCACGCTTTATCCCGCACTTAGCAGAATAGGCAACTTAGTGTTAAGACACTCCGTTCCTTCTAAAGAAAATTCCGTTTCCCACTGTATGGACTGAAGGATTGAATACTAGTATTCAAAAAATTTAAAATATTCCTTAGTGAAGTTGCCTACAATTTTATTTCCAGAATACGACTAAGTTGAAAGTTTTAATGATATCATATTCGAACTTTTTTCAAGTTTTACATTCTTGTTAAAGTGAATTTAGTAAAGGAACTTCGTTGGAAGTTTAAATTGTTGGTAGGTTCGCAAATATTTTTACTTTTAAATATATATTTTCTATACCTTGATTAAATTTGATTTTGATTTAATAATAGAATACCTCAGAGATTCCCTCGCAACTTATGTCTGTTCTTCAAAATGGAAAAAACTAAAACGAACTTTGGACATAGCAGCCCGATCAGTAGATGTAACGTTCGACATAGTTGCATTTCCTCGCCCTGGGAACGAGGCAAAGCCGGCGTTAAATTCCACCGCTCATAACGCATTACTTCAAAAACTAAACGAAAGTGAGAAACGGATGTGTCTTCATGTGGAACGGAGTTTCTTAACATTAGATTCCCAGGTTCCCTCTGTTTACTTTACTTAAGAGAAACACCATTCTCTGTAAGAAAATTTTACCATAGTATCCACACAGTGGAATTCGTGGCCATCGTGGCGTATTATAACAGCTTCTGACTGTATTGATTGTGGGTTCTATACCCCCTCGAAATCATATTTAAACTATATTTAATACAACGCTCAGGCAATAAGCGCGGCGTAGAGTTCCGCCATAAATTGTTTCAAATTCGGATTGAAAGTGAAGAATAAACTAGAACAGATCTTCTCTAGATAACCTAATTTTCTGATTATTTTCACAAAGAATATAATAAAAGAGAATAAATAGACAGATTTGTCACAAGTCCGCTCGTCTTGTGTTTAATGTTGTAACAAAAATAATATGAAAAGCAACAAACAAAACAATCCTATATTCAATTACATTTTTCTTACATATTCTCTATGGATGAGATGGAATATAATTGATTGTGGCCATTATTGTTTTACTTTCTCAGCATTTATTCTGCAAATGTTTATTATTTTTCTACTGTTTTTTTTTCTGTCTGTTATAATTATTTATATTATTATAAGATATTTGTTATGTTATAGTTATAGTTACTAGCTTTATATATTTATATACTTACTGTCTATGTAGAGGCTGCCGTGGCGTAGTGGCGCCGCGTCGGCAATGGTGGAGGAATGGGGTACGATTTCTGTTTTGGGGAAGTGAATTATTTTTCTTTTATCGCTCGCATACGACAAAGCGCGATGTTAAGTTCCGCCACTCGACACGTAAAAAATAAAAAATATACTCTATGTATAATTTACAGTATATAAAAAAAAATCCTAATTTTTTCACAAATAATCTGAGCGGAAGGTTAAATTTTGCCTCGATATTATTCTTACTATTATGTTTGCTTATCCATTTTCATCCATTTGCTCTGTCCATTATTTCATGCTTTACATTAGATGATGGTAGGACCCGTACCGACTAAATAAACAAGAGGACATATCGACATTTTATTTTTATATTTTATTCTTATAAATAAAAATGTCTACTAAATATTAATATAGTTGGTAAAGTTTGAGCTTTCTATAATTGTTTACAGTTAAACCTTAGTTTAAAATTATTAAAATTTTTTGAAACTTATATGGTTTTTTGTAGTATCTATTTATTANTCTTACATATTCTCTATGGATGAGATGGAATATAATTGATTGTGGCCATTATTGTTTTACTTTCTCAGCATTTATTCTGCAAATGTTTATTATTTTTCTACTGTTTTTTTTTCTGTCTGTTATAATTATTTATATTATTATAAGATATTTGTTATGTTATAGTTACTAGCTTTATATATTTATATACTTACTGTCTATGTAGAGGCTGCCGTGGCGTAGTGGCGCCGCGTCGGCAATGGTGGAGGAATGGGGTACGATTTCTGTTTTGGGGAAGTGAATTATTTTCCTTTTTCGCTCGCATACGACAAAGCACGATGTTAAGTTCCCCCACTCGATACGTAATGTGGGGAACGAAGCGTACTTACATTAGTTGAAAAAATAAAAAATATACTCTATTTATAATGTACAGTATATTAAAAAAAATCCTAATTTTTTCACAAATAATCTGAGCGGAAGGTTAAATTTTGCCTCGATTTTATTCTTACTATTATGTTTGCTTATCCATTTTCATCCATTTGCTCTGTCCATTATTTCATGCTATACATTAGATGATAGTAGGACCCGTACCGACTAAATAAACAAGAGGACATATCGACATTTTATTTATATATTTTATTCTTATAAATAAAAATGTCTACTAAATATTAATATAGTTAGTAAAGTTTGAGCTTTCTATAATTGTTTACAGTTAAACCTTAGTTTAAAATTTTTAAAACGTTTTGACGAATACGGCACTCAAGCAAAATTTATATGATTTTGGTAGTGTCTAGTTATTATTAAAATATAAATGTAACATATATTTGATAGTAAATAAATAAAAAAACTATAAATAAAATATAATTATTTGCACAATAATTAAGATACGAAATAATTCAATTACCATATCATTCCCCTCCATTATGATGGGAAAATTACTGAAGTAGCAGGTCGTATGGTTTTAACGAGAGCCATAACCAGGGTGTAATAAAAATCGTTTATGTGATATAATTTGAATATTTATTTCGTAATGTCACTGGAAACAACACAAGAGCGGGCGGCGGTGTCGCTTAGGACTCGCGAGCGACGCCGTCGCGGCTACATAAACTATAAACCAATTGTCAACGTTGCTATCATAGTATAATATATATCTTTATATTATTTACAATTCAACTAACTTATTATTTACACTAGCTACAGACGTTGAAGTATGTATAACATACATAAAGCCGAAATATCTTACATATAGAAGGATAATACAGTCCATCCGAGACTCGCTCAGGTATACACATAGTACTGACATTTTCGTTAGAATTTTTTGTTACGTCCGCGTCGGTGGGTGCCGAAAAGGATTCGTGCGAATGCCTGACGGAAATCGGGACTGAATATCGTGTAGATGACCGGGTTGAGTGTCGAGTTAAAGTAGCCGAGCCATAGGAAGAAGCTTGCGAGATAGTCGCTAATCACGCACGTTTGACAAATTGGCATAACTAATGCCATGATGAAGAACGGCAGCCAGCAGAAGACAAACGCTCCTGTGATAATTGCAAGAGTTTTGGCAGCTTTTCTTTCCCTTTTCGCTTCAAGAGACTCTTTCTTCTCCCTATGAGATGGAGCTGGGGCAATAGATCGTTCCTGTTTCGACCCATTTGTTACGGTCGAGGAAGACTTTTCTGGAGAAACAGATGGTGGTGGTATCTTCTCGTTTATAGTAAACGCTGTTGTGCGAGGTTCTTCATCTAGCGTATCTACAGTTGAAGTACTTTGACCTTCAGTCAGTAAGAGCGCTGCAGCTAAAGTTTCAGCTCGAGTTCTTTGATTACACTTCTTCAGATTAAGAAATCGCTTTTTAACGAATCGCCTGTCTCTTGCAGGTTGGATTGGCCTTCCAGTAGGCGTCGCACCATCAGCTGATGTCGGCCTAGGAGGAGGTGGTTCTCGTCTCCTTCTTATACGTCTTCTTGCTGTTTGGAATATCTTCCAATATAAAATAAGTATAACCGCAAGAGGGACGTAGAAAGTTGAACACGTTGCAAATATTTGGTAAGCCAAATCTTGGCTCACTAGACACTTTTGTTGCTGTGTTATCCTTGCAAGGTAATCGGGATCTTTCCATCCTAATTGGGGTGCTAGGGAGACAATGAGGGCAGCTGCCCACACGAGGAAGATCATGGTGAAGATACGTCTTTGGTTCCTTATATGAATATAGTCTACGTCTGTCACAGCCCAGTATCTACAAAGAAAAATATTTGGTCAACAAGATTTTTAAATTTAATTTTTAAACAACAATTCTTAATAATTGAGTTAAATTATAAGTATTATTTAGAACATAATTATGATTGTATTGAAACTATTAAATTACAAAATTATGTTTTACCTATCAGTAGCAATAGCAACAAGATGCAGTATAGAAGCGGAACTGCAGAGCACGTCGCTAGAAGTCCACATATCACAGAGTTCAGGACCCAGGATCCATCCTTGGCTGACCTGTTCATTTTTAATAGAATGAAGAATTAATTAAATGAGATTTTTTATTACGCTCTAATGTAAATGATAACGATTCTTGTCTCTTCCTTAAATTCTCCATAAAAAAAGTTTTTTATGAAACTGTGAGAATTCTTTACAAAAGTTAAATATTTTACGTAAATACAATACATATAAAATATATAATTTTGTTCGATAAACGCGTTTAGTCTAACAAAGCAGGTGAGGTTGATCGTTAGAGGAAATTAATTAACATTTGTGTATGTAATCATATACATGTTTTAACTATAAATCACTCTATTGCTTAAACTAGCGTATAAAGTCGCAGTAAACCATTAAGCCAAGTAATGTGAGTATGTTAAATACTCGTACAATTAATTACTGGAGTGGCTCTTGGCATAAATTAAACTTTTATTACATTATTAATGTAAATCTACGTATTTGTTGTGATTCTACTTATGCACAGTTGTTACTGTAAGCGTAGACTACAGGTTCAATTTCATATACTTAACAAATTGGATCAAAGAGAACTTAATGTTAAGAAGATAGAGAGATATTTTATTTTTTCGTTCGTTTTCATATTGTCTGAGACAGATTGTAAAAAAAATTGAATATAATAATCTCTGAACGCCGTTTTCGGCAATGAGGGTGGCTTGTTAAATGAGTTTTAATAAATAAACCCACAAAATCATATGCATAAAATATAATTTTTTTCCATTCCCGTAAGAATGCTTTTTTAGTTGCAATTCAAATCTAAAATGTTTTTTACTCAAGTAGATTTTTGCAGCTACCACCAGTTCGAAGCTATTCGGAGAAGAACAGGTACGAAAAGAAAGGTTCCCAACATAAAAAAGACCAAACTTACTTCATACACAGCACCCAAAGGCATGACAAGACAGGCGACCATCAGATCCGCCACCGCTAGTGAAGCTACGAGGTAGTTCGCGACGTTCTGCAGGTTCCTTTCTATTATGATCGCTGCTATTACGAATACGTTTCCTGTTGGAAGAAAAAATTCTATGTATATTGTACAATGGTTTTATTTAAATCCTATTTAATAAAATAAATATTAGATAAAATGCAGCAGAGTTTTTGGTATATTTAAAAAGTATAAAACAAGGCAAGACGTGGGACAGGTGGTCAAACGTGAAGTAAACGAGATGGTTGGTAGGTTTGATTCTCACTCGAGGAAATGAAATATTTAGTATTTAAATTCCTCGCTCTGGTAGCAAGGCAAGCATGATAAGTTCCGCCTCTGAACCCGCAATCTCTCCAGAATTCAGTGGAAAGTGAGAAAAAAGATATCGAGAATGTCGTAGCGCAGCGACACTGGGTCTATAGTATAGTCGTAAAGGGTGGCGTAAATTTCCATTATTGAGCTCGAAATATTTAAAATTGATAAGTCCGTGGAGAACAGAGAGATTCATTCCTAGGTTTCCTCAGCTTATCCTGCTATATACGGTATATAAAATAAGTCAAATATATTGCTAATTTAATTATTAAAAATTAAATATATTAGAATTATGTATAAACAGCATTTAAATATAAAATATTGAACAAGATATTGCTTAAACAACAACAACAAACAGCTAATCCATTTAAACTAACGCAAATAAGATATTCATTCGTATCACAAAGACGCGGAAACTGATTCTAAAGCTCTGCAACATTCTATTATTTGTTCCAATAGTATTGCTGTCCATTTGTAAAATGAAGAAGATATACTTTTGTTGTATGGTGTTCTTTGATATCTTGGTTTGTTTAATGTTTGTCAAAGGTTTGATTTTGAATTGGGTTTGTGATTTTTCGGAGTGCGGCGTTGGGTTACGTCACTAAACACGCAATGTCTTTAAAATTCAGCGGCAACTGGAGGATATAGTGTTTTAACAATATGTTTCGTTTGCTTATCCTGTTATGCGGGTAACAGCGTGAAGCTAAAAAAGCGAGGCAATTCGTGGCGCAGAGGCACAAAGTGTGACTGTAAACACGACAGGTTGTGGGTTCGATCCCCACTCGAGGAAGTGAAATATTTATTTAAATTTATATTTTCATTCTTTCGCTCTGGTATCGAGGCAAAGCGCGGCGTTCAGTTCCGCTACTCAACACGCCATGCCTCCAGAATTCGGCAGAAAATAGAGAACGTAAGTGTCTTAAGAGAATGTGAAAATGAAATTAAAAAAAATTGTGAAGCACCACTGTTCTCTTTTATTTCTCTTTTCTCCATCCAATTATATATTTTAATATCTTATATAGAAGAAAAAACCTAAAAATGTACAATTGCGATAGCTTATATGCCGTATAATCTTTCTTTTACGATCATAGCCCATTACCATTTATGTACAGTNCACTGGGTCTATAGTATAGTCGTAAAGGGTGGCGTAAATTTCCATTATTGAGCTCGAAATATTTAAAATTGATAAGTCCGTGGAGAACAGAGAGATTCATTCCTAGGTTTCCTCAGCTTATCCTGCTATATACGGTATATAAAATAAGTCAAATATATTGCTAATTTAATTATTAAAAATTAAATATATTAGAATTATGTATAAACAGCATTTAAATATAAAATATTGAACAAGATATTGCTTAAACAACAACAACAAACAGCTAATCCATTTAAACTAACGCAAATAAGATATTCATTCGTATCACAAAGACGCGGAAACTGATTCTAAAGCTCTGCAACATTCTATTATTTGTTCCAATAGTATTGCTGTCCATTTGTAAAATGAAGAAGATATACTTTTGTTGGATGGAGTTCTTTGATATCTTGGTTTGTTTAATGTTTGTCAAAGGTTTGATTTTGAATTGGGTTAGTGATCTTTCGGAATGCGGCGTTGGGTTACGTCACTAAACACGCAATGTTTTTAAAATTCAGCGGCAACTGGAGGTTTTAACATTATGTTTCGTTTGCTTAACCTGCTATGCGGGTAAAAGCGTGAAGCTAAAAAAGCGAGGCAATTCGTGGCGCAGAGGCACAAAGTGTGACTGTAAACGCGACTGTTTGTGGGTTCGATCCTCACTCGAGGAAGTGAAATAATAATATAAATGTATATTTCCATATTTTCGCTCTGGTATGGAGGCAAAGAACGGCGTTCAGTTCCGCTACTCAACACGCCATGCCTCTAGAATTCGGCAAAAGGTAGGGGTACGTCCCCGTGTCTTAACAGAATGTGAAAATGAAATTTAAAAAAAAATGTGAAGCACCACTTTTCTCTTTTATTTCTCTTTTCTCCATCCAATTATATATTTTAATATATTATATAGAAGAAAAAACCTAAAAATGTACAATTGCGATAGCTTATATGCCGTATAATCTTTCCTTTACGATCATGGCCCATTACTAATATCAGTCCATTTATGTACAGTGCCAATTGACGTCACAGCAAAACAACAAGACGATCAACGTTACTGCCAAAACCGAGCGAAATTTAAAACTGGAAAATTATCGATGTGTGCCTTAAAAATGTACATCAAATATATACGCACCTATCAATTAAATTAAAGAAATCTCCTTTCTATATAGTAATGGCGGCTATATAGTAAATGGCGGCTTAATCACCAAAAGTAATTTCTTATAGGCAACCATAAAAAAATCAAGGAATTCATTTCTTAAAAGCGTGCAGAAAGGTGCAAAAAGCATTGTTAAAGAAATAAACTTAATTATTACTTTAAAATCGAATTGAGATACTTTTCAAAAATGGCTCTAATATCCCCATTCTCCTCAATAGTTATATTAAATTAATAATAACATTTCTATTCATAAGGCATTGTAGATATGATTTTAAATTAATCTCGCTCGGAAATTCATAGATTCATATGAATATGTATTTGGTACTGGTTTCTGTTTGTTAAATTGATTAAATACCACCTCTGGGGAGTCCCTATTTAACGGATCGTGGAGAGAATAAGCTTTGATAGTGGTAATAACTGTTATATAAGTTTCAATAGCTCAGTAAATAGATATTTGTGATATTTGGAAAGTTATTATATTATGTAGGTCGTAGCAGTGCCTGTAAGTTCAACGGTTTTAGGTTCATTTTCCACTTGTATGAATTAATTATTTTCATCTCCTCGCTCTCGAAGTTGGGAGGAAAATGAGGAATGGAATGTTTTAACACTAGGTTCCGCTTACTCTGCTATATGTGGGAAACAGTGCGATGCTAAAACAATATCATAAAAGTAGATTTTGAATATTGTGCCTGCAGGCCTTTTTGATTCATTAGTCGATTTTATCTTAAACTAAGAAACATCTTTAAATTCACATTTTCAGCAGGGTACGCAGAGACAACTTAGTGTCAAGGCACTCTGTCCTCCACGTGGATACCAATATTTATAAATGATTTGATAAAACTTTGACTATTCCCTATAGATTTGTAGAGAATATAAATTTCTGTAGAGATGATCATACAAACATATTTACATTCGAGTGCTTGGAAACCTAAATAGAGTATCATTTCCAAATTCTATCTATTTCCGCTAATATCACACTCATAATTATGTCAAACTGATAACCTCTTTTTTAAAAGTCGGTTTCAAAAGAAAAAATAGCATAATAGGTATTTTGTGCCAAAAAAATTCTAGAAAAAATAAAGTTTTGTTTTAAATTCAGGATTTTATTTCAATATCTCTTGTATTTAAAACGGAAACGTGAGTACAAATTATAGACTGAAATAGGTGAAGTTAATTAAACGCGTCCCACCTGTACCGTAAGGTGAACTATACTTACCTACATATATTTTAATAAGCGATAATTAAATATTTAACACCACCTGTGTCAAGTCGCATGTCAAAATTAAGAACAGTACTTTATAATATTCTTAAGAATTTCGAAAATTTGTGAGGCGTAGTGAAGTAGTGACTACACTACAAATTATTATATTTAATTTATTTATGTATTCGCGCTCTGGTATACGATGATCGGCGTTTAACTCCACTCAACACTCAATATCTGAAAAAATCAGCGGAAAAAAGATAACGGATTGTAAACCCTAGGACGTCTACCCTGATATGGGCAATGGGATCCAGAGTGAAGCTGTAAAAAATATTGTAAAGTGCTTTACTGGGAACCTGGGAACTTAGCGAAGAGTGGAATCGAACCTGTTGCGTTTATAGTCGCACGTTTGTGCCTCCGCGCCCCGACTAGCTTTCTTTAAAAAAATTATAGATAAAAGTGAGTATTTCTAATTAGTATGAAGCAAATATTATTTAAAAAATGTGAAATAATTATATTAATAATAATTTACTGATACATTTCTACATTTTAAAACATAAAATAAACAAGTTGTCTAAACTTTATATAACTTAATTTTTTAATTATAAAAAATACGTTACATAAGTATAGCTATTTTACAAAAGTTTAGCGAGAAGCACTCAACTAAAATGATGCTTGACTCGCTAACTTCGTACAGTTGTTTGTAAACTGAATCATTCCCGACACTGTGGTCTATCGATTTTCTACTTTGATTGTATTCAAAGTTCGATGGGTGTTATGGTCTTTATTGGCATATTGACTATATACGACACTAGTATTGGAGTCATTGATTCCAGATAGTGTTTTATATAAGGTTTCTATGTAATTAATGAATGAAAGTAGTATATTATTACATATAGTAAGGGGTTAAGTCATTTTTGAGCTTAGCGTGAACAAAGGTACAGACAAAATATTTAAACTTAATTGTTTTGGGTTCCATTAATAAATGGGGGGGCATTTATTAGTGTTATGGATGATGGATGATAGTTTTTCTTATAATTATAATTGTCTTCCGTGGTCAGGCACCGATCAGTCACGATTTTATTATTAGTATAGATTGTGTTCATTTTCTCTTCCCGATTTCTTGTACATAATCAAAATATTATTGAATATTGTACAGAATTTATTGAAAATTATTATTTAAACCGTAAAATTAAATTAAGAAACTTCTTGCTTACGGCGTTAACACCAATAACAACTCGAGCCCGGATAGCATGTGCAACTGCAAATATAAAATTCGAAATGAAAACTTTTTTAATAAGCGTTTCAGATTCATACTTTTCAATATTATTTTTCGTTGTGTTCTATTTACATTTTTTATTTTAAATGACTAGAAATATTAATAACCTTTGTAGGAATAAATATGTTTTTTTAAATTATTTTAGCGTTCCTTGGAATGAAAGTCACATCAAAAAAGTAAATGTGAAATGAGAGCCAAGTTGAATTTTGTGTAATGCGTCATTCTCGATCTCAGCGACAAAACAATCGGATATCTGTATGGGTACAATACAGTAAAGTAGGGTTTGAATATTAGAATATCGAAAATGTTACATTAGAATAAAAATATCGATATTGAATTAGTAAAAATCGATATTTTCAACATTGCATTAATTAAATATTACGTGGCTTTTTAATTCAGCTGGAAACGGTTGTGTGTGTTTTAATAACTCAATCCCTCTAGTGGTAATCGAACTCACAACCGTTGCATTTATAGTCAGATGAATTATGGTCTTAATTTATCCATTAGCTAATGAAACATTAGACTGTCAGGTAAAACATCGAATCTATTATCGATTATAATATACCTTCAAGCTTCAGTAATCTTATTATCTCCTTATTTTTAGACATCTTAAGAGCTCGTCATTTTTAATGGTGAGAAAATTCTCAAATATAGGCCTAATTGAATTGGAATTAAGGAAACAAAGGCTGTGCCAGTGGAAAAATACTTAGTTACATTCATTGTTTTAATCGGTTTCCATTTTCCGGCGCTCTTGGTTAAAAGAATTTAATTATCTTCATTGGATAATTATTCATTCGGTGTTGATTAACTCTTCCTGTTTTTGGATCAAATTAGGGCAGACGATGCTCTTATAGTTCGGTTATAAAAGGTTAAACAAAATGGACGCGGGTTCAAGTCTCACTAAAGGAAATATTTATTTTTTCATTAACGGTGTATCTCGCATAGAGCAGGGTAGATAAAATTGATTCACCTAAACATTAGATATATATTTGTTACAATAATGCATTAGTTATAATTTATCTTAAAAAAATATACAATTTACATATTAATATAGTTCCATAACAGTTATTGTAGGAGAAGTTTCCGAGCACTATCTCTAGTACATAGTTTTTATCTCTATACGACATAGCATAAAAAATTATATATACAGATTATATCAACATTCGGTTCTCATCTTAGAAGGCGCAATAAGATATCAATTCATCAACAGTACACGGCTTATCACAGCACTCGGACACCACCTGCCTCTTGCTCCTGCCCATACTGTGTGCTCTGTGGGGTGAGAGCCACTGCCAGCTCATATCCGATACCATATTATGATGCATTTCTGATCTTTTTATCAAATTATTGTCACAAAGAAGTGCCAATGCTGACGCAAGTCTCCTCCCGCAGTACACTTGTCCAAAATCATGAGAAGAAACCATTTCTCCAAAGACGACGAAAGTCAGAATTAATAATGTTGGAACCTTCATGTTGATTTGTTGAAGTTACGTGAAGTTGTGTGCTTTAGTAGATGCCTGCTGGAGCTTTTATACTTTAGGAGATTAATCGATATTCAAATATTATTTTAAGTGACACAATACATTTGCATAACATCTAAGAGAAAATGATGCGTGGGTTAAGGTAAATTTAATTTCAATAAAGTATTCTTAAATGTGACGTATGTATACCTAATTGAATCTATAATCTAGTATGAAATTTTCAGTAACTCTTACAAATATAGAGAAGTTAAGTTTTTATGACATGTTTAGGTCACCTTAGTTAAGCTTATCGAAGTAAATATAAATGAATATTAATGAAGCGTTTAATGTATAAAAGCTCCAATGAATATACACTGAAGCACACATCTCCGGATATACTCATCCTAACAACATGAAGACTCCAACCGTAGTAATTTTGGCCATTTTAAGTCTTTTTGTAACTGTATCATCTCAAGATTTTGGTGAAGTTTACTGTGGAAGAAGACTTGCTACAGCGCTTGCACTTCTCTGTGATAACAATTTAATAAAGAGATCGGAAGTACATCAAAGCATTACCAGCGACATGAACTGGCCATGGCTTGCGCCACACAGAGCACACGGGCTGGGCAGGAACAAGAGGCAGGTGGTTTCTGAATGCTGCGATAAGCCTTGTACTGTAAACGAGCTGATGTCCTACTGTGCATATTAAGAGGCGATAATTTCTTCTGGACTACGTATATTCTAATTTTGTATAAAATGGTGTACTTATATTTAGTTTCTAGGAAACATGTATTGATTTAAAGTAAATTTAAGAAATAATTAGATATAGATATACACATTAAAGGTACACAATTGTAATTAAATTAAATGTTCATCTTTTAAGTTATATTTAAAATTTTTCAAATATATCTGTCTACTTAGTCTAATTTATTTTTCTTGTACTGTATTATCCTTTATATTATCTTATATAATAAAAACCGCGTTTGAATACGCGGCGAATTTCACATGAAACGCATGTAAATCGATGCATAAATGGTCGGGTCTCAACCAGAAACCCGACCATTTATGCAACCGCATTGACATAAAAGTTTGAAAATCAAACTTACTTTTCTGTATCTTAAGGTCCTATAGATTGAAATATTAGATAATAACTTCGACTTGATATTATCACGCGGTATCGAGATAAATGGTCTTGACAGATGGACAACAAAGTTCCTTTTTTACCTTTGAGGTACGGAACCCTAAAACTATTTTTTAACCCCTCACAATTTGTAAACTATACTGTAGATTACTACATATATATATTTATTAAAGCATACAAATAGTAGAATAATTATTCAATATTGAACTTGGCCCTGGATTGATATTCCCAGGTTTCCATACGTCACTGTGATTTGATTTAAAAAACAACTTACTCTCATTAACGTTGTTAGAACATTGTTGATAGATCAAGAACTAGCATTGCTTCTTTACCATTCCTTCAGACGTACAGAGAAAGTCTGTTGATACTCAATTGTTAGAAGCAAATAATGAGATGAAAAATTGAAAAATTGTATTTAAAAGTTCGTTAAATTGTGTTTTTTTGCAAACAATATATTATAATTTATAAATATAGATCCGAAAGAAAGCGGAAAATAGTATAATAATTTTAAATCAACAAAACAAAGACCAGACCACGTGGACATTGCTATCAAATAAAAAAAACCTCAAGAATTATCTTAGCTGGTATGTTACCCTTGGACACTAAGAATTTTGTTATCGGTCTCACGATTTACTGCTTAAGAGTGGGAAGAGAGAAAAAGACATCGCATTCTAGCCGAATTCGAAACATTTCGTGTTGAGTGGCGGAATTCAGCGCCGCTTTATATCATATCAGAAAATCAAAATAATTCATTCCTTTAAGTGGAAATCGAATACGCAACTATATTAGCATCGATGCTAATTTTTTCACAGCCCTCCATGACCTCTAAAAAAAAACTTTAAAAAATGAAAAAATATATACTGGAATTTTTCCGGGTCATTTTATTTTAAAAGCTTTCATACAATATAGAGTTGCTCTTGATTCTAGTGTTTTAGAAACCGATATCGGAATTTATGTATGCAAAAAGCGTATTTTGATATTTTCAAATTGTATTTGTCCAGTTATAAATAGTGCACAGACAATATATATGTAGATTTCTAGTATCCATTATTTCCAAAGGGAATTAACATGTGACATGTGGTTTTAAAAACCATATTACAATTATTATTTATTAGTTTTCATTTATCGATTTCTATTAATAATTAATAGATATTATTGTCAATTTTAGGCAGTCATCGTAGGGACGGCATAGGCGGCAGGGGCGCTTTTGATGTAGAAAAGTCAGTTTTTTCAACCATATCCCTAATTATTGAGCCAGTCGTGGTGCAGGGGTACAAGCGTGTGACTATGAACGCGACAGTTTGTGGGTTCGATTCCCACTTGGGGAAACGAAATATTTAATATTTTCATTTCTTAGTTCTGGCGAAAAATGGGGAACGGCTTGTCTTAACACTAGGTTCCCTCTGCCTTCCCTGCTGTGCGCGATACAGTGTGAAACTAATATTCTATAAATAATTTTTTGTACGAAAACTTTTGAAATAACGGAAACAATCCCGTCTATTCCGGAACAGAATTGAATTGGCACGGACAAACTGAATACGAATTATTATGGGCTCGCTTTAGCTGTTTTATGTACGGTAGTTTTGCTCAGATTCCCATACTCGTTACGTTCGTTAATTTGGATAGATGCCAGTAAAATGTTGCCAAATATCCTAATAATATTAGTATGATTAGAAAAATATTGGTGTTTGGGCATAATGAAATGCCTTGTTTTATTATTGAAGACTTTGTTGATATAGTTTATAAGTATATGAGAAAACAAATAAAAGTGAGGAATGGATTGTCTTAATGCTGTATTTCCTCTGTCAGTTCTTCTATAAGCGGGATACTGTTTACAACTCTTACCCTTTAACATGTTCTTTTACTGATGTGGGAACGATTCTTCATGAGAATTATTATATTTCAACGATATTTAATTTAAATAAATAATTAATTTCCTCAAATGGGGATCGTACCCCACAACCATTCGATTTTACAGTCACACTCCTGGCCTATGGCCTCTAAATATTTATGGCGATTGAAAATTAATTTTTAATCGAATTATTATCGTAATATAGGTTTGGTTAGGTCAAACAATGTTTGCTTATGTTAGAAATTGATGAGTTAGCAGGTCATCATCGCTAAGGTTTGCTTACCTTTGCTAGTCATTAGCAACATTGACTGTTGTTTATATAAGGTGCAGTATAATTATATTAATGATAATTGGGCTAACCACGATGTACTATTACTGGATATATTGATTACCATTATTACCATGCTGTTTAGGAAATATTACCAGGAGGTTTGTCGTGACGCAGAGGCACTAGCATGGAACTGTAAAAAAAGCAGGTTATGGGTTCGATTCTCGAGGAAATAAAATATTTAGTATTTTCATTTCCTTGCTCTAGCTATGTGGCAAGGCGCAGTATTACGTTCCGTCACTCAATAAGTGAAGAACACAAGTGTCGTAATGGGAATGGAATGTCTTAACACTAGGTTCCCAGGTTCCCTCTATCTACACTGCTATGTGCATAAATATATAGTAATATTTAGAAACAGCGATAACTATATATACATTTTTACATGTTAAAAATATTCCAATACAAGTATTATAATACGTGGTAAAAATAAAGATTTTTATTATAGAGAAACTCGTTATCACGTAATAAGTTGATCGTAAAATGGAAACTCGCTTGGATATTTATTTTCTTGATAACAGTGATTTTACTATAAGCTATTGCATAATAAAACTATTTTAATACAAAACGTAATATATGTATATTTTTATACTATTTTTAATACAGTTGATAGACAGAGAATCAAAGATCTAAGAAGAGAGACTTGCTTTGTCTTTTTACCAGTGCCAGGAAATGAAGCCATGACTAACATGATTACTGTGAGACGCTGTGCTGCTGCACCGCGACGACCTCAATTTTTACAAGAAATAAAGTTTCACAATTTTACCAATAATATATCTTTAATTTTCCTTTTCTGTTAGCGTTACCTCTACCTATATGGATATCCACTTGATACGGCAAAGAAGATCAGACACTTTTGGAATTACTAATTAGGTTTACGTGGTGTGTACTTGAGTGTGTGGAGCTGAATAACAGCACAGTACGTGAACTCTTTTATAATTCTTATCTATGCAGACGAAATCACGTCTTTAAAAGATTGGTATTTTCTTGAGTTTTTTAGCTTACACTGTGTTTAAATGTGAAATATTGGGGTAAGACATTTCGTTCTCCATTTTTTGCCCAGACATAGCATATTGAGTTGCGGAACACAATGCCGTTCTTGGTATTCTTACCAGAGCAGGAAATAAAAGTAGTTCAGTATTCCTCTTGGAAAATGAACCGAAAACCATTACGTTTACAGTCAGATGTAATACGCCACGATGGCTCCAAGGAAAATTTTCTGGATTTAGTTGCATAAATTGTACAATTGCATCAGTGATATCTTCTTCTTCATTTCTGGCTAATAAGTCAAAAGATAATCTATATCAAAGTAATAATCTCACCGACAATAGTAGCCAGGATGATTAGAGCTAAGACAACAGACGTGACCGCCATGAGGACGAGCGACGTGACGTCGGTGGCGGTCGCGTTGTGACTGACGCTCAGTGTCCCGTTGCACCCCCATGTCACCGCGTCCACCCACGAACAGTTGAACCACTCTGTTGTGACTTCATCTGGGGAAAGAGAAAAAAAATGTAGTTCAGAATATTATGTGAAACCATTTCAGCTAGCTAAGCTTTAAGGTATAAAAAAAATAAAAAATATGAAATCACATTTTCTCTAATATCTTCAAGTAAAAATCGATTTTATTAATATTATTTTCCTTAAATTTCACCGCTATTCAAATAACTTCAAAATGGAGAACGGAATGGTTTGTCACGAAATACTTTGCTGCAATATTAGAAAAAAAAATTCAAAAATCTAATACAATTTCGGTATTGTTTGTATTCAGAACAATGATATACGAATATAATGTACGACCAAAATCGTTAGAATAGGCCCTAACGCGAGCTGTATGTATAGACTGAGTGCATTTTTCAAAAAACTATTTTCAATGGTGTTCTCGAACAATAGTCAAAAATTGCCATTCACCGATTGTGAATTCTGAAAGTTTGTATGAAACAAATCACAGTGGTGGTCAATTTTGTGTGGAAAAAACGTTTTGTATGGAAGTAGGCGTGATTGGGTATCTTTGACTTAATTACTCTGTTGATTATTTTATAAAAATTCTATATTAACCTCTATACCATATATTAAATAGGTACACACGCATCACGAAAGTGAAAATCTCTAAAAGAATGTGGAATGTGGAGAACGGTCTAAAACCCAACATATCGTTCACATCAAATTAAAAACTTAAGAAGCAAAAGCTTCTTTTAAAACTTTTAAACTTTACAGAACAAATAAAAATTGTTAAAAGTACAACAACAACATAATTATAGATTACTAGCGGCCCGCTCGCGGTTTCACCCGCGTGAACTATGTTATTATTAATTTCTGTCTCCATGGCTACGTCCTAGTGACGTCTATGCAAAATTTGAGACTCCTAGCATTTGTAGTAACGAAGTTTCATACAAACTTTCAACCCCCAATACAACCCCTTAGAAGTCGAATATTGCAAATTCCCGTCTTAGCGAGCACCTAAGTCCTATAAATAACTCCTATGCAAAATTTGAGATTTCTAGCACATGTAGTTTCTGAGATTTCGTGATGAGTGAGTGACCTTTCGATTTTATATATATAGATAGGTATATGTAATACAAGTTGTCATATAGTCCATATAAAAAATGGTTACACGAGAACTTTCCTGAAAGCTATTTCATTCTTTATCGTTCAAATCCTATTAAGCTCCCTCTCAATTTACTTTAACCGCTTTATTGAACACTTAAAAATGTATATCACGGGCCAATGTAATTGAAAATCTAAGCCTTGTTTACGAAAATTAAATGTTGCCATTCAAAAAATAAATGTACCTACCTAATTGATAGATTTTATTAGTTGGCAACATTTTTAGCGAAATTAGAAAAATAATTTAAAAACGATTATTATCCGTTAAGGAATATATTTCTATGATGGATTAGAACTCATAAACATCGCATTTACAGCCTTACGCGTTTACAATATTGCGTTACGATTAATTACGTTACATAAAAATTATGTCTGAATCAAAGGTTAGGCACGCAGGTTCTGCCTGAATAGGCAATAAAATCAATTCTGACTACTTTTGACACATAGTGTTGGATGGCGGACCTCAACGCCGCGATTCTCTTAACAGATCGTGGACAATGCTTAACATTTGGATACTTTCCAACTGCATTTTTATATAGTTCACGATGCATATATTATTTTAAAAGTATGCAAACGTAATAAAGCTCAATTAAAATGAGTTTAATATTTTGTTGACTCATATTTGTGTACGTATAGATAAATATCTTTTAGTATCATCGTTTATGGAGGGCCGTTAAACTGACTCTTTTAGAGATATTGGCTACTTTAATGTTTTATTATACCCACACCGAGCATTCAGTGGGATACTATAGATTTCTTCGTCTGTTTGTGTTATTAAAAGCTTCTTGTTCTTGTACTTGCTTGTGTATTCTTGGAAAAAGAAGGCAACTGAGTCACCCGGCTCTCGTGATTTTATCATCGACTAGCGGACGCACGCAGCTTCGCTTGCGTATTTAAGGGTGAATTCTAATAACCCATGAAACATGTGTTCAATGAAATATTTTTAAGAGTCTAAANTGTGTAATGTAATATTATATAGCCTATAGCACTTCTGAAGAATGCAGCTTTCATACAAAACAAAAACAAAGTAAATCGATCCAGTAGATCCAGAGATCTTAGCGTTCAAACAAACAAACAAACAAACTCTTCCGCTTTATTATATTAGTATAGAGTATAGATAGATTTCATGTTTAGTGACGGACGTTAATACTGCCAGGTTAACGCTGCCAGAGCGGAATAAGAAAAATAATTTAAATACAATTATTATATATATCCGTGTAGGAATATATTTCTATGATGGATTAGAACCCATAAACATCGCATTTACATTACGCGCTACGATTAATTACGTAACATAAAAATTATGTATATATAGAAGGTTTTATTTGTCTGCCTGAATACGCAATAAAATCAATTCTGTCCACTTTTGACTTACAGTGTTGGATGGCGAAACTCAACGCCGCGTTTCTCTTAACAGATCCTGGACATTGCTTAACATTTGGACACCTTCCAACTGCATTTTTATATAGTGCACGATGCATATATTATTTTAAAATTATGCAAACGTAATAAAGCTCAATTAAAACGAATTTAATATTTTGTTGACCCATATTTGTGTACGTATAGATAAATATCTTTTAGTATCATCGTTTATGGAGGCCGTTAAACTGACTCTTTTAGAGATATTGGCTACTTTAATGTTTTATTATATCCACACCGAGCATTCAGTGGGATACTATAGATTTCTTCGTCTGTTTGTTTTATTAAAAGCTTCTTGTTCTTGTACTTCCTTGTGTATTCTTGGAAAAAGAAGGCAACTGAGTCACCCGGCTCTCGTGATTTTTATATTCTTCCCCCAGTATCATCGATACTATGCTCTCAAAAGTCAATCGAGGTCTCCTCCTGTCTTTATTACCATTCACTCTCTTTTTATAACCTTTTTGCCATTCTTATTTCTATATCTATAATATTTGCTTAAAACTTTGCAGATACAGCGAACTACAAGTCGGGCCTCATTTAAAACTGTCCTATTCAAATACAACCATCAAAGGCTTAATTATAACGAGTTTTTGCTCTGAAATTCGTAAAACGTGAAGTAGGTACTAACATATTCTAAAAAGGTAATTAGAAAACAATGCAAAAGACTGAATATACACAGAGTTGGAATATAACAATACAAATTGTATATACGATGTTTGTGGGTTGGATTTCTATTGCTTATATATTTTCTAGAGGCCAGTCTTGACTCAGGGGTACAAGCGAGTATAAAATGAGTATAAAGTGGGGTCATTCCCCTCTCGAGGAAATTGTAATATTTCTCTGGTAACGAATCAAAGCATGTGAGTTCCTCCATAGAATACCGTATGTCTCCAAAATTCGGCGGAAAATAATGAGGAACGGAAGCGATATTAATGGAAATATGTTAACTTAGGTTTCGTCTGTCTACCCAGATATGTGCGGGTATATCCCGCACAAATAAACAAAACAACAAAACGTGAAACGAAAAAATAAAAATGAAATGTGTAATAATTGCAAAAGTCCAAAATCTTATTATGAAAATAATTCATTCACCTGATTGGGAATCGAACTCAAATGCTATACCACTGCATCCCGATGGCTCAGTACAGTAGAATTGTGTTGATTATTACTTACCAAACCACTCAAAATCGTGGAACGTACATGAGGGTTGCCCATAAGAGATCACTAATAGGATAAGGCCGCCTTTGTTATAATATACTGGTCAACATTGTAAAGTTTATAATACCAAATTTATAATGTCAACTTATATTTTTGCAAAGTGTTTTTGGTTTGATTTGAAGGTTAAGTGGTTAGATACGGAAATCTTTTACGCCTATCCCTGTATAATTGAGCTAAATTCTATAGAAATAACAATTTGTTCTAAATCCAAAGAGATAAATCTGTGCCCTGGTTAGAAGGGGATTACCATCGAAGTGCACCAAATCTTACTTTAATTGTGTCCATAGAACATGGACTATCGTAGACATGACGTATGCAATAACATAAATTATGACAATTTAAGAAATTTGTGACCTTTAAAAGTGCTATAATTTTATGTTAGAAACGTAGAAATTGTTTGCTTATTTTCATTTCAATAAACTTAAATTTCCAGGGGTGAGCATAGTGAGCTAATTGAAGAAACACTCTTTTCTTCTTGCTGAGAGGTACTAACGGTCCAGTAGATTATTTCATACAAAATATTCTCTATTTATTATTTCAGTTGATAAGAAAATCATCCATATTGGAATATTATTTTTTTCTTCATATGACAGCTTTCTCAGTATCATTTTTTTAAATATTTTACTAACAAGAATCAGAACTCACAAATTTAAATCAAACTCTACAAGTATTTCTATCACATTGTCACTTCCATTTACTGTTCTAAGAGAAAGGCAAAAGATTACTCTAATCGTCCGCTCAGGTCGTAAATTACTAGTCAGATACTAAGTTAATTCAAGTTGATCCAAAATCTTGAAACACTGTCTGTGTAACCTTATACCTTCAACTAATTATATAGCTCTCGTTATAAATAAGAAAATACATTTATTTATAGTTATTTGGATTTCATAGTAAATACTGATAATAAGCAGTTTTGTTAAGGTTTTGAAAAATATTTGGATGTCACAAGCCAGCCTTTTAACACAGAGATTTCTTTGGCTGCTCTACTATATTTTCGGGAAACACGTAAAGCAATTTGACAAATAAAGTATCCACTACATATATCTAATATTTTAAAAAACGTCGACGATTTGACAATATTAGTAAAGATTCAAGTCTTAATTATATTATTACTTGTATCTCAAATATATTTTCATATTAGCTACCTATGTAATAAATCTCAAGTATTAATAAGCACGTCGTTAACGGTTGGCTTGTTGGAAATTACAATGATATATAATAGTAATTATACATAATTATACCATAGAGATTTATTTACTTTGTGATGTAATTCCGAATATAATGTTAGGGAAGCACGATGGCTTCTCCAAGGCGCAGGTACCTGTGTGTGACGTATGTACGCTACATTTGTGGGTTCAATTCCTACTCTGACAATTTTTTTGCCAAAGAGCGAAGAAATGAAAATATTAATAAATGATAATTCATTTCCTCGAGTGGGGATCGAACTCACAGTCGTCGCCTTACAGGCTCGTTCCCTTACGCCTCGATGGCCTCAATTCGACTTTTCTATTTATTCCATGAAATATAGAGTAACCTTTACACGATTGATATGAAATAGGAACTATGTTTGTATAAGCGTACGTGACCAATATTCCGCAGAGATCACCCCTCGAATTCGTTTAAAATAATCAAAAAACTTGTATTTCTAGAAGTTAGAAAAATAACGTAGAGGAAAGCACTAAAATTGTGGAATACCACTTCAATTTTTGAAACACTAGCTGTCAATCAGGAAACGGAGGATCGATATATCATACGTTACATTCCCCAAGGTAGTGTATCTACACATTTTATTATGAACGTCAAAAATGTTAAAGTTTTTCTTACGTTGATTTGTATTATGTGTACTGGTAATTCTTGGCATTATGTTCGACTTAATATATACGAGGGTAGGGATAAAAGAGGGTTGCAAACGAAGGTCGGAGAAGCCGAAATCTCGAAACTTCGTTCTTTTTGCATAGTCTACCATATATCGGATAAAGCGTGAGGTAGAAGTAAACATGCTCCTAGGTGAGGTTTGAATCTACTACCATCGTGCTTACGCTCAGAAGTTTCAAAATGTCGGGAAACTAGAAGACTAGAAATCTACATATTATTTTCTTTTATTTCATAAAAATATAAAAAAATATATATGAAAATATACCGCAGAGGAAAACTGAATACATGGAGAAAGTTTGTATTTACTGAATACGCAATTTGTGCATGATTCAATTATAAAGTGCAAGACTCGGTGCAGCACGATATTTCACTTTGATTCATCTTGTTTAATTTTGTTCTCGTGTGGTTTCTTGTTTTATCATATATATGTATATATATATGATAAAACAACATATAGGGAATTATAAGTAAACTTAAAAAAACCCAAGAGGCCAGGAGGTAGTAGCGCAGGGGCACAAAGGTGTGACTATAACGCGTCGGTTGTGGGTGCGATCCCCACTCGATGTAATGAGTTATTATTTATTTAAATTTTCATTTCTTAGCTCTGATAACAAGGCAAAAGCCTGGCGTTGAGTTACGCTAATTAACATGCAATGCCTCAAAACAGTAATTATTTTTTTGCTAATAATAACATATAATATTTATTTTTTTATTGACAATAGTCAAATAATAGATTTTAATAAAAGCTAGGTTCCCAAGTTCCCTCTATCTACCCTGGCTTGTCCGGAAACAGGTGAAGCTAAAAAAGAATACTTATGGATATTAATAAAATAAAATGCCACGAATAAATTGTATATACCACAATTTCCACATAAATATTTAATAAACCTCCACACAAACAAATAAAAGCTTAATCTGAAACAAACTGCAGTTCACAATAATAAATACTGGGCACGGTGAATGACGGCGCATATTTTAAATTCATTAAGAAATTGTCAGCATTTGTGGCCAGTGGAGTGTGAACTCACAGAGCTAAGGGTAGATGAGAGGTGGCATGTTTCTTGCTATTTATAGTACTTTTAAAGGAATAACTATATATATAAAAGGACTTGTCCTGACTGACTGATGTAAGACGCACGCACAGCTGTAACCGCTGTGCGTAGAAACGTGGAATTTGGACAGATGTTTACTTTTATAATCTGGACATCCACTAAGAAGGGATTTTGAAAAATGTTAACCCTAAAGGAGTGAAATAGGGGTTGAATGTTTGTATGGAAAATTTTTTAAATCGGCACCGATTTCTAAAAAATTTGAAATTTCGATTTTTAAAAGTATTTAATTGAACACGTGTTTCATCGTTTTCTACAATTCTCCCCCCAAGGGTGCAAATAAATGGTTGAAAGTTTGTATGGAAAAATCTTTAACACGCCAACGATTATTATAAAATTTTAAATTTAGACTCTTAAAAATATTTCAATGAACACTTTTCGTGGTTTATTAGAATATTAGAATTCACCCCTAAATATGCAAGCGAAGCTGTGCGCATCCGCTAGTTTATTTCTCTGCCTACCTGGTTATAGGCGAAATTTAGGTTAAAAGAGATTTTTATGAGATAAATTGTATTGTATAATACAATTATGAGATTAGAATTATGAAAGACAAAATATTTTTATGTAAAATATTGACATGATTTATAGTAAGGCGTTGGTGTTAAGTTTTATTAGTTTAGGAAAAAAATCTTTTATTTCTATTTATTTTGTATATATCATATGTTTTACGCAATCAATTTGTAAGACTCTTTTTCGAAAAACTAAATCACAACATTTTCAAGGCACTTCTACAATATTTCGATACTCTGCCTCCAGTCATAATTGGATTAAGGACGCACCCAAGTTTCCCGAGCATAGGCAATAAGCAACCTTTTTATATTTTTTGTTCGTGCTCTTTGCATAAGCAAATGCTTAGTGTTAGCGTTTACAAATACGTTTTTGTAATTCAAACTTTATTTTAATGTATATTTTTTAGTTTTTGTATGCTAAGTTTCATTTATAACATACTTTCAGAATTTTATTAAGGAGTATGTTTATGAATTAATTTAAAGAAAAGTTTAATTTTTACAAGCTTTTATTTAGTTAGTATTAATCTGAAATAATACATAATTTACATAATAATATAGTTTCATAAGAAAACAGTTATATGTAGATTATCTCATAGAGCGCAGTAAGCCATCAGCTCATCAACAGTACAAGGCTTATCACAGCACTCGGACACCACCTGCCTCTTGCTCCTGCCCATACTGTGTGCTCTGTGGGGTGGGAGCCACTGCCAGCTCATGTCCGATACGACATTATGATGCATTTCTGATCGTTTTATCAAATTATTGTCACATAGGAGCGCCAATGCGGATGCAAGTCTTCTCCCACAGTACACTTGCCCAAAATCTTGAGAGGAAACCATTTCTCCAAAGATGACGAAAGTCAGAAATAATAATGTTGGGATCTTCATGTTGATTTGCTGAAGCTACGTGAAGTTCTGTGCTTCAGAAGATGCTTACCTGAGCTTTTATACTTGAAAAGATTAATCAATATTCAAATGTTGATTACAGGCATACAATTCATTTCCATAACATCTAAAAATAAAAAGGATGTGTGGGAGGAATAACATATAATTAATTTTCTATTACGTTTATAATGTGACGCGTGTATAATTGAGTCGATTTAATATGAAACTTCGAGTAATTCACATATAGGGAAAATTGAGTTGTCATGACATATTTAGGTCACCTTGGATGAGCTTATCGAAGTAGATATAACAGAATATTAATGAATCTTACAATGTATAAAAGCTCCAACAAATATCATCTAAAGCACACACCGCCGGATACACTCATCCTACCAACATGAAGATTCCAACTGTACTATTTCTGGCCATTGTCAGTCTTCCAGCAATTGTATCATCCCAAGATTATGGCGAAGTTTACTGTGGAAGAAGACTTTCTTCTGCGCTGGCACTTCTTTGTGATAACAATTTAATAAAAAGATCGGAAGTACATCAAAGTATTACCAGCGACATGAACTGGCCATGGCTTGCGCCACACAGAGCACACGGGCTGGGCAGGAACAAGAGGCAGGTGGTTTCTGAATGCTGCGACAAACCTTGTACTATAAACGAGCTGATGTCCTACTGTGCATATTAGGATTGCGGACTGATAGCCTCGCATTTCTTCTTTATATAACATAAGCCATTTATGAAATGTAGTATGATTGTATATTCATAAAAATACTCAAAACCTGTAAATATTTATTATTTATTTTTGTATGCTAGAGTAGTATAGTAGTTTAGTATTCTAGTTTATTAATGTAGTATAAATAGGTAACTAGATATAAATGTACATAATATTTAAAATTTGTATTCATGGTGAATGTATTATATTCGTATTATAATAAATTGTTTTCACTCAACTCTTAAAAATTTGTTTCATTAATTTTTATTTAAATCCCTATTAACTTTCTATTAAATTTCTCTTTTTTTGATTTCTATTTCGTTTTAAAGTGATTTTTCTATGGTCTTACGACTGAAACGACGGGTCTAATAACTCGATATCACGCCAACCGATTTCTATGATTTTTTTATTGGAAATAATAGATTTCAAGGATAGTTGGGTGAAAATTTGGTTAGGTTCTGGTTACGAGATCCGCTTGAAATTAAAAAAGTCGGTTTTTATTTGTTAAAAAAATATAATTATTACGTGTTAGTAAGGTAGGTTAGCTTTCTTGTACGTAAAAAATATCCAGCTAAAGGAAAATTGCGACATTATATGGGCACTCTATGGTGAAAACTTAACAGTATTCTTGTATTCTTACAAATAAAAAATTAGGCGGATATGACCGAGCGAGCCAATAGAGTTGGAATGTACGCGCTCAGTTCGAGTGAGCGAAGAGAAGTAATAACAAAATTAATTAATTGTTGATTAATTATTTAATTGTTAATTGAAGGATAAATCTATTTTATTTGTTAAGTTCCCGTTTCGTTTCACCTAAACATTTCTCTTTTCTCATTTCTCTTTCGCGGTAGAAATCGGGATACTGAATAGCTATATATAGAAGATAGTAGAAGAAAAAAAATAACTAAGCTACTTACCACTGGAGTCGTTGAAGCCGAGTGTTCGCGACGCGTTCATGATCACCTGTCGCTCGTGTCGCTCGTCCTCCTGCAACAAATAAAGGTATGATATAATGTTAATAAATACATCAAATAAATAAATGAGCTTCACGCTGTATCCCGCACACAGCAGGGTACGCAGAGGGAACTGAGTGTTAAGACATTCCCTACTTTCCGCCGAATTTTTCGAGGCATTGCGTGTTGAGTGGAGGAAATCAACGCCGTGCTTTTGCTTTTGTGTCAGAGCGAAAAAATGAAAATGTGAATTTTGAGGCGGAGCTAAAAACAAAAGTACCTAATTATCAAAAAGTTAAATTTTGTTTGGATGATTTTTACTTTCCAAGAAAATTGTATATAAACATACATACACCTACGAAATAAGGTAGGTAGGTAAATGTGACCATTCGAATTCAGGCAAATAAATTGGTTAGTCCCAAGTACAAAAATGTCATCATCATAGTAAAATTTACTAGTTACAAAGAAACCAATGCTATCGTACAATTTTAGGAAAAAATGGAATGGCAATGCAATGACGAAACTTGTGAAGCAAACTTCAATTTATTTCCACATAAATTTTCTTTGCACATCCAAATGTCCATGCAGGCGGCAACTTTTATTAATGTGGACTTTGAGTTATATATGACTTACTCGTATACACAAGTTGCTTATAAAAACCCTTTTTTCCACATAGGGTAGGCAGAGGAAACGTAATGCTAAGATACATTGTACCCAACTTTCTGCTCAGTACTACATTGTCTCGTATTTGGGTAAAAATTGGAGAACGGAGTGTTTTGACACTATTTAGCAATGTAGAACGTCAAGATATAATACAAAAAGACATGCGTGTGACTTTTAGTGCGATGGTGGCAGTAGTAGTAGCACGGCGTTCAGTTCCGCCAGTCAACACACAATGCTCGAAGCAATTCGGCGGAAAGTAGGCAACGAAAATGTTTTATTAGGGCACGAAGAGTCTTAACACTAGATTCTCGGGTTCTCACTGCCTACATTGCTATGTTGAATATAAACTATCCAAAATAAAAATATTTTTTCAATTCGCACTTGCAGTTCCTGAGATTAGTGCGTTTAACAAAACAAACTGTTCAACTTTATAATCTATATATATAAAAGGACTTGTCCTCACTGACTGAGGTAAGACGCACAGCCGTAACCGCTGTGTGTAGAAACGTGAAACTTGGACAGATGTTTACTTTCGTAATTTGGACATCCACTAAGGGATTTTGAAAAATTTTAACCCTAAAAGGGTGAAATAGGGGTTGAAAGTTTGTATGGATTTTTTTTAAATCTGCACCGTTTTTATAAAATTGTAAATTCAGACTCTTAAAAATATTCAATTGAACACGTGTTTCACAGTTTTTTAGAATTTAATCCCTAAGGGTGCCAATAAGATTTTGAAAGATAATATGAAAAAAAATTTAAATCGCCACTGATTTTTTTAAAGTTTGAAATTTAGACTCTTAAAAATATTTCATTGAACACGTGATTCATGGTTTATTAGAATTCACCCCTAATCCGCAAATAAGCAGGCGAAGCTGCGCGCGTCCGTTAGTATTGATATAAAAGTAAAGATACTATCTAAAAGCGCAACAATTGCGTTAAACACAATCAACTAATGAAATAAAAGAACACTTTATCAAGAACAAAAAAATAATTTGTACAAAAACACGTTCCCAATTATGTGAGATTGACGGTCTAATGCCGATAGAATCAACTATTGAACAACGAATGATTGAGTGATTGATAGGATTGATGGGCCGGTCCTTTCATATTCTTCTACGCGTTAATCTTTTGAAGAACTAATGATTTTTGGTAGCCTGATATATTGTCGTGGCGCATCGGTACATGCGTGTGTGGGTTCGATTCTCACTCGAGGAAATTAAATATTTAATATTGTCATGTCCTCGCTCTCGTGACGAGGTAAAGCGTTGAGTTTCGCCATTCAACACGCAATGTCTCCAGAATTCGGCGGAAAGTGGGTAGCACCAGGTTTCCAAGTTCACAGCTTGAACCTCGCTTAGCAGGTTAGGCAGAGGTAGGTTCCCTCAGTATAAAGTCAATTCGTTTCCCAATAAATTATTTCTACTTTAATATTAAAATAAGTAAATATTATATTCCAACATAAAATATCTTAATTAACACTTATTCCTTTTTAACTATCAGCATTTAACCTTGTCGTGTATAAATTAACTTCACTCAAGCTAATGTATGTCTGTATGTTATATCTATATACAGTCGCTCTAAGAGACAATGACACCCACGAGGCTGTCAGTGTATGAATGTGATGACATTTACGAAAGAGAACTATTGTTTATGCGAGTATATATGAAAATCTAATATATAGTACGTATATTGTAAATAATTGTTTATTTTGTTAAAAGCGAAGTCTGTGTTTTACTGGTTTTCTTTTTTACATGTGTATGTGTGTTTATAATTGTGTAAAGTTGTTTGTTTTCCACCGTATAATTAATCGAGGTTCCTTCGTGTTTCCTTCTAAAAAATCCTTTGTATTTTATCCATACAAAAACGTGATATTTTGGCAAAGTAATTCGTGCTCAATTGGCACGCTCGGAACGCCGAATTCAAAGAAATGAACTGTGCTTGTTTATCACTTGATTTAGAAAATAATTGGGGCTGTTGTGACAGTGGGATAGCGTATCACAGTGACCGCAACAGTCGGCGGTTCGATTCCCACTTGGGGAATAATTATTTTATTTTTTTGGCTTTGGTGGATTAGTGATTTCTGGCTTTGGATTACACTTTTAAATATGTATTGTCTTTAACATTAGATATTCTCTCTCTGGACATCATTATATTTTACTTGTTTTTTTATACCTACTCTGATATATCATATATACAGCGTTAAGTTCCGGTATTCAACAGCTAATATCATATTCCTCATAATTAGGGCGGAAAGTGGGAAACGGAGTGTCCTAACACTGACTCCTTTCTTCTTTTCATTTCACTCACTGGGTATCGAACCTACATTCCTGGCGCACTTTCCTAAAGAGACACTTTCCCAACTGCTCTACAATATCAGTTAAATTAAAAATTTAAATCACTTTTGAAAAATAAAGTTGTACAAAAGTTATAATTTTACATAAAAATAGTTTTGTAACGGTTTGCGGTTCTGAAATTGGAATTAAACGCGAACTCATTTCAACTGCATATTACACAAATATTGCAAATTTTATGCAAAATTTAAATTTTTGCAAATTAAATTTCAAATTGTTGGGCGGAAAACAATGTTTGTTATAACAGAATTGTAATTATTAAGTAGGAACGTTGCCGAAAAATCAAGAGTCACTTAAAATAATTAGGTTGTCTGCCTTTCTATTATATTTCTGTTCTAGAGCAAAGTTTTGAACTGTCAGTCTTTTTGTTAACCGTTTACGCTGAGCAAGAGAGGGTAATGTGTTTAACTTAAGTTCTATTATTCTTATCTCAATCGATTTGTCTTAAACTTGTCATTTAAACAAAATTCACCACTGCGACAGTTCGGTCCCATTTTATCTAAATGAAAACATAAACATTGCCTCAAGTGGGATGTTGGATAGGTTCAGGTTCAGTTCAAAAATGAGTTTTAATTTAAGTAACAATTTAGGATATATAACTATTTAACTCAAATTGACTTTCTTTTAACGATACTAATTTAATTATTCGATGTGTTGCTAATAGCAATAATATTGTTAGTGGTATATAATCCTCACCATATTTAAGACCATCAATTAAATAGTAGAGCTATGGTTCCAAAATGTATCGTCTTATTAAATACTGTTTTTACTAATAACAATGCTAAAAAAATCTATCAAAAAATTCTGTTTATATGTAAAAGCGGTTTATCGATGATAATTTTTCAAGATAGCGTCATAAGAAAATGTTTTGTATTTGTTACCCCGGAATTGGAATCGAATGCTTAACCATCGCAGTAAGACATCAGGTCAGGTTTCACATTTTATAAATAAAACAAGATCATGCTTTTATTGGAAATTGATTAAAAAGCAAAGTAAATAAGCGGCCGTAACAATATGAGTGATATTTTATATAAACAAATGAATAATTTTACTATCGAAAAACTGTAAAATAATTGCTGAATAATATTTTATTGTTATTGAAATTTATATGACGCGATAATTGGGAATATTTATGAATATTGACAGAAAGGTTAAACCTAATAGATTAAATAACTAACACATGTAGCAAATTGTTTATGCAATAATAATAATTATTAATTAATTTTTATGAAACGTGCGCAGAGTAGGGTAAGAGGATAGGCAGAGGGAGCCTAATGTTAAGACACTCTTCCACTTCCCTCGAATTCTCGAGACATTCTCGTTGAATGGCGGATCTCAACGCTGCAGTTCGCCTCGTTACCAGAACGAGGAAATAAAAATATTAAATATTTCATTCTTCCGATTGAGAATTGAACTCTCAACTGTCGCATGCGTGTGTTCCTTCGCCTCGAGGGCAAAATTCGGCACAAATCTTCGGCAAACAACTAGTTTTAGGTAAAATCACAAAAATCCAAATAAAATATAAGCGAAACACAATGGTACTTGAAAGTTTATTTATTTTCGCAGATTTTTCCATATTTCTTAGATTAGATTCTTTATATCCATTTTCCATCGGTAATGGATATAAAGAATCTTCATTATGCTCTTATAAAACAAAGCACAAAGAGATCCATTAGTTTTTTCTCATCAATTTAATATAACGCCTTTTGCTTGCAACAAAAGGAATGACGATATTGTTTTATCTTTCTTTTTTATTTTCACGCCAGTTTTAAGGAATAGATAGATGTTTTAGTGATTTAGAGATGAATGTATTTAGTAATCTTTTTTTTCAGCACACAGGATTCCTGGAGTAGGGATCGAACCCACATCCAGTCGCGTTTACAGGCACACACTTGTGCTTCTGCGCCACGACTGGCCTCAATAATACCATCTTACTATCTTTTCTTTCTCTTTAATTTTGGTCTTCCATTGGGAGATTGGTTTAATATGGTAATGCTTCAAGGTTAATATAAAAATTCACTGTTCCAAAACAATTTCAATATAAAAAAGATGTTTATTCCTCTTTTAAGTAACCAAAAATTGGGCTGTGCCACGCTGCCGTAGTTTGGGTAATTTGGAGATTAGCTTCATTGTTATGGTTTTAGCATAATTAAAAAAACAAAACTGTAGCTGGTTGGCAAAAGTTAAGAATGAAACTCGGAAAAGAATTAATTTCTGGAGTTTCTGTTTTTTATTATTTAAAATTTTGTTTGCAAATATGAATATAAAATAAATTATAAGCAAAAAAACATTTTTAGAAAAAGCTTTTATTTAAACGCTTTAAAAAGGAGAAAATAATTTTTTTCTTTTAAATTTTAACTATCAACTCATAACCTCATTGTACACAATTTATATGATCATAAAAGCTTGTCGCGT
>JAKRZM010000543.1:58937-76776 GCA_036379175.1 Heliconius cydno galanthus | reverse complement strand
AAAAAAAAAAATCCCATACGGCTTAAGGCGTGAAAAATGTTATACTGAAATATAAGATATGATTATCCCCATGTTGCCTGTATAGGGCAGTTGGACAGTAGGCATTTAAATATACGTGCGATAGTCTGATCCATTTTCAATTTTATCTGATTAAAAATTTGCAGCAAATATCAAAATAAAGTAATATAAACCAGTCTGTGTATATGTGTGTGTAAAAGCGACTGGTAGTGGATTCGATCACCATTCGAAGAAATGAAATATATATTTAAATTAAGACTTAATTTTTTTTTATCTGGTAGCCTGGCAAAGCGCGGCGTTGAGTTCTGCCACTAAACACACAACGTCTGCAGAATTCGACGGAAAATAGGGAACGGAGTGTCTTAACTCTATGTTACCTCTACCTAACCTGCTGTGTGCGGGATACAGTGTGAAGCTAAGTTTTTAAATTAAAATATTACCACGATTTTATACAATCCTCAACAAAATCAGTATATATAAATGATGTATGAAAAGTTCTGTTCTTTTAGTGCACGCATAAATAAAAACTTATAGTACTAAAATAATAATAAAACCGGCGCTTAATCTCGGCTTTCAACTGTAATACTCTCTAATGACCGGCCTTGTACCTTAATCGGTCCATAATTACAAACGTTAACTATATATTCCTAGTTTACGAGCTTTTTCAATTATTGTGTTAGATAGAGATATTACCTAAAGTGGAACCTATTAGTTTTATGCTTTTTCTTGCTTTATCTCTAGTGGTAGCCAGAGAGAATGGAGTATCAAACGCTACGGTCTCTTTAGTCTCCTTGCAACGTACCGTCTGGAGGGTCCCTATGTTTTTCATATGACCTTCCTCCAGTATCATCGATTCTTGATGTTCATCTCAGTATACCTACCGAAGGTCTCCCTCTTCCTCTCTTACCACTCATTCGTGATTTATAAATCTCTATTGCTAGTTTTCATCACCCAAAAATAAATAATTTTCCCACTTCGGTAGACAAAATCTGGCGTTAATTTTCGCCATACAACATGTTGTATAAAATAGCTACATCTATTTTATACAGCGTGTAAGTGTCTAAAATACAAATAAACGTTTTTAAAAAATTTGTCTGTCTGCCTTTCTATTTATCTGGGCTAATCTCCGAAACAGCTGAACTGAATTTTGTGGGATATACAATGGAAGAAAGAGGATTTTGAATGGATGATCTCCGAGTAATCAAATTTTATGTAAAACCGAAAAAAAAAACCGCGATGGTGACGATGCCATGGCTAGTATTGAAAAAGATTGTTCAAATTACATTTTTCAGTCTAGAAGTCCTTGTCACAATTTATCTTTATCATATGACAGTGGAAATTTCAGTCACATAAAAATTGAATCTAAATTTAGCATATAAATTGAATTTGAATCTTTTCTCATACAGTATGCAATGTTAATCGGACATTATTATTTTGAATGATGAATAACGAATTAATCGTGTTTTACAAGAACGGTGGAAAAAAATAGGTTCTCCGCTTATCATTGTTTTAGGGACTACGTATTTGCGAGCAGAACTTAACGCCATACTATGTCTAGCCACGCGTGATATAAAATATATGAAAGTAGTCTTCGTTCTCAACTTCGCTTGCATGGACTTTTAGCTAGAAGAATCCATTTTTTTAATATTTAGAAATCCTTCTTTAAGGTTATATTCTTTAACTTACCTGCACACCAAATTTCAGTTTTCTAAGTAGTTTCACCTGTGCGTTGTCTGTCAGTCAATCAATAATTTAAGAGTTTTATAATCACATATTATACATATGTAGCTAAAACAAGGACCCCGATCGATATTGAAACCGCAACCATTGCTTGTATCATATCTCTACAAATTTACAAACGTTTCAAATGAACAATCAATAATATATATAACAATAACAATAAGAAACCTAAACACGTGTAAAAGCAACCAATAGGTAAGTAATCACTCGTCGTATTTTTAGACTGTTTTTGATCCTTCGAGCCGGATGTAACCTTGAACGACCTTTAAAGTACGTAGGAATGTTATAATTTCCTTTGAAATTTACTTTCATTGTGCTATATTATGTTTCTTGTTTATAATAGAAAACAATACATAATACAAATATTAAACTTAAAGCGTTAAATAATTGAAGATTTGTACCCAACGTTACTTTATAAACAATTCTTAACAGGATGGTTGACAGGTCGATCCTCACTCGGGGAAATGACTCGGGAGAATATTTAATTTATTTTAGTTGTCTCGGTGTGCTAAAGAACGGCGTTGAGCTTCACCATTCCACACGAAATGTCTCAAAAATTGTCAATAGAGTGTCTAGACATTAAGTTCCCAAGGTCCACCCAGATAGGAGGGAAGTACAATTTACGAATTGTAGTCATTTTTGTCCTACGTTTATACGTACGTATACAGCGTACTCGTATATTGTATGTAGGTATGTACATAAGCTCGTTTGTCTCTGTCAAATGGATGATGATCTCGTATCCACGAGATGGAAACGTCGTGAATGGCAAGCATTAACTTGTTTGGTTTACAAATTGTGCTTTTGAATTTCTTAAACTGGGAATATGTTATATGATAGCCTTAAATTAAATATATATGTATATAAGATTTTTGGCTAAGACTTAGCCATTGAAAAGAAATAAAAAATAGATTTTTTTTTTATATAACTATTATAGATCGTAGAAGTGGTCGTTGTGGTGCCATTTCTTCACCCTAGTAAGAGAACGTTTAATGTACGTTCTCTTACTAGGGTGAAGAATTCCACTAATTAAAAAGCTAAAGTTTCGAGAGAACGGAGTGTCTTTAAATTCTTTACCTTGTTATTACATACTGCTAGCACAAGATGGAAAACAAAATTCAAATTTTTACGCGACTTATAAAAAAACAAAAAGCTCCACTCTGCGCTAAAAGTCAAATAAAAAGTAATAAAAACGACAGTCAGTACCTACGGTAGTAAGCTGGCAAAATTATAACATAATATTCAGGTCACAATTTAGAATATAAAATATTCTGAAATGAACGACCATTTTATTTATAAGGGATGAAAAGAAAGTCTCTTTGTTATATTAAGTTTCATAATATTTGATTGATATTTGAAATATGTTACAACGATGGGTGTCGATTCGAATTCCGCTATAGATAAAAAAAAATTAAGCCTTATTTCGCAGAATTTAAGCACACTTAACAACTTAGTTTAGTGTCAAAACACTCCGATCTTTACTATTCGTCGACTATAAAAGCGATAGGTGTGATTTCGATCACAACTCGGAGGAATGATTCTAAAGTTTAATATTTTTATTTCCTCAACTTGGTTTTGGTATAGTGAAGCTTGTCGGTAGGTTCCGCTACTTTTCATGTAATCTCTCCAAAATTGGAAACCTCTTACCTAGGTATGTACGAAAATCTGGTAAATATTTTGTAAATTTGTATGTACATAATATCGTTAATGTATATTTTTTAAGCACAATAAAAGTCATCGATAGGTCCTTATAATGTAAACTTTGGACATTAAAGTTATCATTTTTCCGCATAATTTATCTTGGGACTCATCAAAAGTTAAAATATGACGTTCATCGCGAACAAAGACTTTTTAACTTAGGTCGTCCTTCAAACTTTATTCCCAAATCTTTTCATAATCACCGAAAAGTAGCGATGGTTATAAAACTTGGCATCCACTAAACCACCAAATAAAATATTATAACAAATTTTTGTATTCTAATAATATATTTTGAATAAATACTATACTCACTATACTATACTATGTTTTAAACTTAAAGAGTTTATTTGGTCTAGAACAAACAGAACTCAACACCGCGCATTGCTTCGACACCAGAGCGAAGAAATGGAAATATGAACGTAAATAAATATTTCACTTCCTCGAGTGGGGATTGAACCCACAACCGTCGCGTTACAGTCACACCCTTGTGCCGCTGCGCCACGACGGTTTCTAAATGATTTAAATTATATTCATTTCTTCGGCCGGGTCTATCTACAAAAATCTACACCTACTAATATGTATTAATTAATATCTATCGCTACGCATAGGCAGACTACGATATTCCTAATAATAAAGTAAGCTTATTAATGTCCTTCCGTGAATTCAATAGGAATACTTAGAAGTAATTATATCAAAAATGAAGAGAAGTGATTCTGTCTTAAGGCAGTTAAAGTTGGTATTGAAATGTTCTAAAATGTTAAATTTGTGTATTTAATCAACCGCAATTTTGCGTAGATTTTAAGATGTAAAATTACAAAAAAACTATTTATCCGTCAGTAAAAACTATTTATCCGAGTAGGGATTTCGAGAAATCCTCCCTTTGACTTCCCCGACGCTCCCTCCCTCCAGAATCGCGTTTTTATACATATACTGACATACTGATCCACCATGACCTCAAAATATTTAAAATGAAAAATGATATTACTGAAAAGTCCAATTAATTCTCATATATTGCGGACCGCCCGAAAATTAAATGATCTGTTTGCAAGCCGGAAGTCGACCTGAGGGGAGTTTTCACGCTACCTGCAGCAATAAATTATCTTTCATTGGTATATTTTTTATACGAACTTGATTTATATTTTTAGTTTGGGGTATATAATTATATGCAAAAACCTGGCGGGGTGGGCTAAGGAAACCTAGTGGTAAGATACTCAGTTCCCACCTTCCTTTAATTTTCGACATATTGCGTTTTGAGTCGTGGGACTCAACGCTGCGCCTAGATAGCCAGCAATTGCCATGGACACTCTGGGGGATGGGGAGTATATTTTTAGAAAATTCCACGGTAACGGAAAAAATAACGGAATTTATAGTTTAGGCTACAAAAATTATGGGCGACATTTAATATAAATACCTATTCATTTTATGATCCTGTATATTCTTCAGGCTAGCTGACTTAAAATATACTGACATAATACTAGAGGGGTCCTTACAATTCAACTATTACTGAGCTCTCGTCGAATATAAGATATCTCCGAGTTTATTTTAGATACGTCCCCGATCCTCACAAAGAATTTTTCCGCTCGTTTAATTCCACCGAATTTCGTATGTCGCGAAGTAATTCACTCTAGCGACGTGTGAGATGTATGTATGTACATATGTACAAATATATTTATTTATACATATTTACTTGGATATGTATTAGAATATTAAAAAATATTTTATATATTTTCTAGAATTAAATAATAAATGGCCGTTGCGGCGTAGCGGTACACCGTCTGGCTGAAAACGTTACGTTTGTAGGTTCGATTTTCACACTTCCCAAGAAACAAGATAAATTTCAACGTTCTACGCGGAGTTTTCATAGCTCAGTAACACTAGAATTTTAATGTAAATACGTTCAATGGTTTTATAAAGTTAAAACCATTTTTTTGGTATGGTCTTGTTACTTTAACTAAAAGTAAAGGATAATCGTCGTAATTCGTCATTTAATAAAATCGTTTAACTAGAAATCATTCTATAAAAATTCTCCACAAAGCTTCGACAAATTGTTTTAATACTAAATTATGAAGTGTAAAAGCGTTCATTTTCAAGTGCTCTAATGAGATCTTAAAATCCATTGAGACTTAAGTACTGGAGCTGAAACAGGAATAAAATTTTATGTTGGATTTTAGATTTTGTGATGAAATAAAAATTTTTCAGATTTTCCATATACCGTATATAGCAGGGTAGGAGAATCAAGATTTAAGACACTCCGTTTTCCACTTTTTGTATGAAATTGCGGGTTTTGGTTTAGACATAGAGAATTTTCGTCTGAGCAATAATTCTTCTGTCTAATTGGCATTTTCTATTGTAAAAATTGAGGTAGTGTCTTAACAAACTGTAAACACGATATTTGTGGGTGTCATCATCACTTAAAGGAACAATAAAAAAATAATTGTTTTTATTTCCCTTCGCCGGGTATACACATTGAAAAAATTCTTTTATATTTCTTTCACACTACAATTTCTTTAAGTATCCTGATATACTGCAAAAGCGTGTAAATGAAATAAAAATAAATATCTGAAACTTCTAATATGAAAATCCATTAAGTCAAGAAAATGTAATGAAACATGTAAAATCATTTTCTCCTTTTAGATATGCCATTTAGACGGTATCCACGACTAGCAGACTCAAATTCAATCAAACTCTCATATTAGATAACAATACAGTGTACCTTGTAACTCTGCTTATCCCGCATATAATATAAAGCGGACATGAGCGAGATAGAGCGTGAAGCAAAAAAAAAAAATTACAACACGCGCCTATCTAAGTATAACGTAGATAGTTGATTAGTATCTAATATGTGTGCTGAAGGACTTTCATTTCACTTAAGGTCAGTAAATAAGCAGTTCGGTCGACTGACCACCTCGTGACCTCTACCGTGGTATTTATTCTCGCCAATGCCAAATCGATATGTGCCCTTTTGTTAGTCTTTAAACAATGTATGGGAATATATTTTATTGTTTTAACTCTCCACACTCTGTTTTTAGCCCCGTGTGAGTGTCACAATGTGTGTCTGTTTGTCTGAGATCCCATAATAGCTCCTAAATCATCAGCTCTTTTTTAGTTTAAATTTAAACAAATATAAATTTTGGTTCTAATTTACCTGAACGATCAACACACTCGCTAGTGTCCAGCCAAGTTAAAAAGCTGGCTAACAGTCATGCATAAATTAAACATTTGATATTTGGTGCATATATTTATAGTTACTATAAAAAAATAAAAAAAAGTTAATCATGAAAGTTAGATCAAAGAACGTAAGAAAATAAAGCAATTTTAAAAGTAGCAAAGTATTAAAGATTAATAGTAATAATTTCTTTACAAAAAAGTGATATCCCATCACGAACATAAACGTGAATTGAGAGCCAAGTTAAATGTTAAATGCGTCAATCACGAATTCACCGACAAAAAAATTGGAGATATATATGGCTGTCGAGTTCTGTGTTCACTCAGGATAAAGTTCAAGCTATGTATGTATAATTATTTAATGACAATTAAAAATGAAATGACATCTCTGGGCGCGGTTACAGTAATTAGGTATCTTAAAATATTTATTTAAAAATAAATATTCTCTGTTTCATGAAGATAAATACAAAAACTAAACTATATAAGTAAATAAAGATGTCTATCCATACATAAAACATAAGCCTAACATGTCTTAAAAGCAAGCTTTTATTATTTCCCTGTGGAGCTTTCTTCCAATAAAGTTGTTCATATAGAGTAATAAAAATAAATAAACCTATGTATGTACCGTATATACAGCATATACATGCTATAATGCAGGAAGTAGTATGTAGTTACTTCCTGTTTTAATTAAAATTAGGCGGAGAATATCTAGTGTGAAGATTCTTCTTACTCACACTTTTCTCCTTATTCTTCAAGAAGTGGTGCAGCTTACCGCCGCGTTCTATCTTTGTCAATTATTGTTAGAAAGAAGTACATTCGCACGCTTGTACCTTCGCCCCACAAGTTTCTAGTTCTATAATAAATCTTTTATTATTAAAAACAATAATTTATTTCTTAATTTTAGTCTATAATAAATAAAATTAATGCTACAAACGTGGCTATAAAACTTGAATCTGAATATGTATTCAAGAGGGCTAGAGGCATATTTCATGATCGTTAGGTACCCTAACATTAAGGTCGTTAGGTCCAGGTTAAGGCTTAAGTGGCATTAATTATAAACTGTCATAGTTTTAACTTTCAAATTTACTTTATAAATTATTTATCTTATGATTTTTTTTATAAATATGTTTTTTATTCTATGAAATTTAAGATGAGTTTAATTTTCTGCTTTTCCATTTTCTACTTTAGGACAAGGCACAGCGTTCAGTTACTACACGTATTATCTTGGATTCCGGCTCAAAGTAAACAACGAAGTGTCTAAACACTAACACTTCCGTATATCGATATACTCTGTAGAAACTGAAAACTGAAAGGAACTGAAAAGCAATCCTGCGTAAAGCAGAAAAAAAAATATTGCAACGATCCGAAAGAAAATACACGTTACAAAAAAATATTTGTATTAAATGGTACAATTTAAATCTACAACCATTGTTATTGAGTTTAGAATATTACTCACATATTAAAAAAAAATAATGAAAAATGTAAAATAAGTTTTCATACGATTTCTTTTCTTGCTATGGAATAAAAGTTTAGAAAAGATTGTACTGTACATAAATTTATGTAAATTACTTTTATCGAAGCCAAACTTTCCACTAAAATATTTAAGTTCGATACTAACTTAAAACTTAATATCTAAGAGAGAATCTATTGATTTCATACGCTGGAGGCAAACTTTACCCGCATACGGTATATGTATGTACGAGATAACTAAAATGATAGCATATTACCTGAACTTTGAATTGCATTTGTTATAATAGTAAAATGAGGACGTCGTGCCGTAGCGTGTAAGCGTAACAGTTGTGGATTCGATTGTTACTTGGGGGAATGAACCAAGACTTTAAGCTTCACCGCTCATTACGCAATGACTCGAAATTTGGACGTAAAGTGGAGAACGGAGTGTATTGGCACTAGGTTCTTACTGCCTGGATATAGCGTGAAGTTAATATCTCAAAAGAAATTAAACGGAATTCTTATAGGATCCTTGTGTTGTCAAGACCACGTTATCGCGTAGAGGTATCACATATTCACGTCTACGGTCCCTAGGAGCACAGTAAAAATTCAAGCATTTATGCGCCGTTTTAGCTCAATTTTGCAAGAAGTTCGCCTCATAATCACAATACTTATAGGGTGTATAGGTATTTTCAGGAAGTGAGTACAAATACAAGAAAAAATCCGAAAAACCTACCATCTTGAAATTGGTACGGAACTCTCGGTAGACGAGTCTGACTTGCACTTTTTGTAGAATTATGGTAGAAAATGTGAAAAATATGTGAAATTAAATAAATTAAAAAATTTAGAACTTATAAAATAATTGACGTAAACATTGAATCTATAGTTTTGAAGTGGTCATGGATCAGTTGGAATGAATTTAAATTATGCTTTGAGCTCATATTTAATTTTTTTTTAAATAAAAATATTTAGCCTGAATATAAATATACTAGAAAATGGCCGGCAAATGACACAGTCAGTGATTTACCATTAGGTCAAAAAATATAACTTCAATATATTATACACCATAATTTTATTAAAAATATTTTCTAAAAATATTTATAAATTGCGAATATTTTAATTTCTTCGCTCTGGTGTAGGCATACAGCGGCGTTAAGTTCCACCACTCAACACGGTATGCCTTTTGAATTTGGCGGAAAATGGGGAACAAAAACAACAAATGTTACCTGTCGCGCTTACAACTTTTACATTAATTTCTTATACAAAGCTAGGTGTATGTTTTAGACATACTTAGGTATTATTTTATCTATATAAAAAGATTGATTCCACACGAGAATTTCGCCTTAATATATTCCCACATGTTTGAATACATTTTCTAATTTCCGGTGAACATTTTCATTGTAATTTTTAGTCTCAAGTACATTTTTCTTCAATATTCTCCTTTCATATATTGTACAAAATTGTATTTTAATAGAATAGTAAAATCGGTGATTGTGGATTTGACTCCCTCACAAGGGAATTCTTTGAATTTCCTAGCTCTGATAAAATCTGATAAGGTTCCCACTGCCTACTCCATTATAAGTAAGATACAACGTGGGAATAAAAAAGGAAAAGTATGTAAATTAATAAATTCATTATAATTACGTTATTCTTTCAAAGTTATTAAAAACACAAGAGTTTACAATAATATTCCAATATTGTAAATATTGCTGATATTAAAATTTTCTAGACGGTTAAGCATATTTTAAAGCCAATTTACTGTTATAATTGAAGATAGAACAACGATCTATTCATATCGCTGATTCTTAGTATTGGGTATTCGTGAGGAACTATTAAGAAAATTTAATGATCGTTGATTTTAATTGGTTATAGTTCACAATAAGTTTTAATTGTAGTTCACAAATAAGAGACTGGTGAGTGGAGAGGCTTGAAGGTTGTGACTTCGATTTATACTGGGAGAGTGAAATATTTTCATGTCCTCGCTTTGGTAATAAGACCAAACGGGGCGTTGAGATCCGCCACTCAACACGCAATGTCTCGAAAATTGGTTAAAGTGGGGAGAGTAGTGATTGAATACTAGGTTCCTTCTGTTTACTCTGGTATATACAGGATAAAGCGTGTACAACATGTACCTTATAGCGCAGTTGTCAGATTCGACAGTTCTCAGTTAAAAAAAAAACAATATTTTCACTTCCTCGCGGCCTCGCGGTTGAGTTCCGCCACTCAACACGCATGGATAATAGACAAAGTACTATCGAAAAGGTTTGTTACTACACACAATACGTTTATATAGGGTATACATACTCGTATATTTCCTATTGATATGAAGGAAGTTAGAAAGTTAATCACGAGTTGGTGTATTCAAAAAAGTTTAACTGCGAAAATCATCGAGCCCCAGCATAATAGGGACTCTAGGCTCTTTTGTAAATAAAGCTTTCAAATTGTATGAAGGTGAAAATATTTGCCTCATGTTCAAAATTGTTGGCAATTTAAATAAAATAAAGCCTTTTCAAATAAAATTGATGTTTTCCTTGGTAAAACTAAGGTGTGAGTCATATCAATGTGATTGATGTACATATATATTGTATATACTTTTTTTCAGCTTCACCCTGTATTCAGCACTTATCAGGGTAGGCAGAGGGAACCTGGGAACTAAGAGTTAAAACACTCTGTTGCAATAAAGACTTTCATTCTTCACTTTCCATTTGAATTCTGGAGGCATTTTTAAATGGGTTTAGTTTAGTGGGTGGACTCAAACCTCCCAAAATATTAAATATTTTATTTTCTCCAATGGAAATCGAACCTACAACCTGCCTTGTTTTATTCCGCATGTAGTATCGTAGACAGACACAGACACAGTAGACACTACTTTCTCCGAAAAAGAAACATTGCAATTGGTTGCGAAACCCAACGCCGCACTCTGTTGAGCTCCCAGAGCCGGAAAGTGAACATTTAATGGGAACCCACTACCAAAACGCTTACAGTCATACGCTATCTCACTGTGGCACTACAGAGACAATTGATAAATCAAATATCTCGTTTGATTAAAACGATGCTCTATTCAGGCTGATGTTGACCATTGTAACTTCATCTGGGCTTTGAAGCATGTTAAGCAATCCTTGCCAGTTGTCCATCTAATGTTATGGACAGTGTGTTACATGAACAGTCCAGAATCTACATAATTCTAATTACTGGCCTATTTAGCGGTATATATTTTTACATCGACCAGCTCACGCATCTGGGAAAAAAATAAGATTTTCTTTACGCAACAGGCTATTTTAAATATTTATTCTTTTCATTTTTCTCTTGTTCAATTTTGGAAACATTGTGTGTTGAGTGGCAGAACTTAATACAGATTCATCTTCTTACCTGACAGAAAAAAATGAAAATAAATCATACCTTCGAGCGGAAATCGAACTCACAACCGTCACGTTCACAGTCGCTATACGCTTTACTATAACGGTCTCGTACCAAAAACATAAATATATCTTTCCAAAACTATTCGTGGGCCAGCTTACACAAACATAAGGTTTCTTCGAAATCCGTTCCCTTTATTCGCAGTACAGTTCGGTGCATATTTAACCAGACAGCCACATAACCACGGGCGTAAAGGACATTGTTGTTTTCGCTTTGTAATTCATTCCTGTTTGGGTAAATTATTAAATATCCTTGACCCGTATATGTGTTTAATTAAACCTTTCTATTTTTGAACTGTTGCCAAATTTATTTGAAGGTGAATATATATGAAAGTAATAATAAATATTGTTTTTAAGGAGAAAGTTTGGCGTTGAGTTCACGGGAATTGAACAACAGAGTGTCATGACACATGTTCTGCTGTAAGCTAGTTTTGTCATTGCGGGGAAGGTATAAGGGACAGACAGACTGACAACTCATATGAAGCTAACCAGATTTTGGTAAAAAAACAATAAAGAAATCTACTTACATGGCTCTCAAACTGATAAAACTTTAGTTTTTCTTGTTATTTATATTTTTTCTAATAAAATAAAAAACGCTATCCTCTAAATTTGACGCCGTCGTCTCGCGATATCTTCTGTGTAAGTACAACGATTATGGGTTTAATTTCAACTCGAAGGTTGAATTATTTTTATTTCTATTAATTATCTCAGTCCTCTAGCTTTCTCCGTCCATCAAAAGCCAAAACATAGAAGTTTTACTTTGAAACTGACCTGATTTTACTTGAAAGTAAAAATAATATAAAGTGTTCTTTTTCATGGCTCAACACGAACCAAAAAGGGTTTATTAAAAACTGCCTTGTACCCGGTAATCACGCCGTCTATCCTGTCCCGATCTTTAATTACTATAATTAATGGATCTCCAATGTGAATTTGATAGATTTATTTGCGTTACACGCTGTTACATTATTTTTTAAAAGCGTTGGCCTTTTTAATTAACTGACGCGTGCAAATAGATGTTGTAGAGGTTTATTATTATAATAAGAGATTTTTTTTGTAATTTAAGTATTGACAATTGGGGCTTATTTTGGGAGCCCTTTGACACTGAAGTTAATTAGTTAATGAGATTTGAAAATGGCACAGTCGACACGCCACAAATAAAGAACTGAATTGATTTTTTTTAAATTATTGGTTGAATCTTTAAGAGTTTTTGTGATTAGGTTTTTCCAAATAATATTATTACGAGACCGTCATGGTTTTCTTGCTCCAGAGCCATTTCTTCGAGTGAGAATCGAACCCAGAACCCAGTGCGTTTGCATTCGGACGCCCTAACATAAAAAATGCATGTTTAAAATTATGTAATGTACCACTATGTCTCGAAAATAATAAATTCAAACAAGTAAAAGAAAGTAATAAAATTGTACATTTCTTTAAAAGAAATATAAACGCTTCCTACTTTCTCTAGCATCTTGTGACTGACATTAATTGAATTTAATTGTGCTTTACGGTTTAAGCTAGAGCTTTATTTATATTATATATTACGGTCTTTTCGGTTTCACGCCTATAGCAAGGTGGGCTGAGGGAACATAGTGTTAAGATACTCCGTTCTCCTTTCTGCCGAATTCCTGCCACTGTATAATGTTTGCAGAATTTGGTGGAAAATTGGGAAAGGAAGTGTCTTAATGGAGACGGAGTGTCTAAACACTAGATTCCCAGGTAGCCTTTGCTTATCCTGTCATGTGCCGTTTACAGAATACAATTTAACAAATTGTATTCTCTTGTGAAATTTGGCAGTTATATTTAGCTTAGAAGGCAATAAAGTAATTGAGCATGACATAGAACGGAGTCCGGATCTAAATAGTGAATCTTTTCAGAGGTTGTATATGCATAATGAAATTTTATGGTGCATTCTGTCTAAATATAATAGCTTTGTCTAATTCCATTCTACAACGCATAGCCAAAATTCTAATTATTAATAGAATTCGGACCGATTACCCAGTACAATTATATAAATTCCAACTGTGCTACGTTTCGTATTATGTTTCATTCGTAAGGTAAATGTATATTAAAGATCTCACTTTATTATTTTAATACTACATAATATGAAGAATAAGTTATTAAAAATAAATAGACCTTCAAAAGATATTTTATTTTCTTATTCTTAATAATGTTTTTAATCTTTTATATTGTATTGTAATATTAATTATGGGGTGGAATTAAAACTTCGTTCATCTATAACTATCGAAATACACCTACATATTATATTTTATTCTGTGAATATTTATATATCTTTCAAGTTCCGTTGCTAAATATGAAATACTTCTAAAATATATGAAAAGTTTAAAATAATGTGTCTTAACTAGGTTTTTATTGTTTTTTTAATGTAAACAATAAAATTCGGTATTTAAAGTCATCAAACTTGATCTAAAATTGATTTTATGAGTTATAACTCTAGCAAAGTAAACTTCGTTCATACATTCCAATCGATTTTCATTCGTTCTAGTTCAAACAAAGTTCTTCTAAACTTCGTTCCTACGATGATAAAATAATAAAATAAATACATTTTTAACAAAAAGAAAAACTGACTGCAAACAACTAACAAAAAATTAAAAAATAAATTTACAAAGATTTTATAATATTGAAGTCGAAACTCTAGAAGTAATGTATCGTTACTTCTTGAGTAGCAGGATCCAACGACGCCTTATAAAAAGACCTAAGTAATTAAAATAATTTATTTCTCCGAGCAGGAATCGATTCCACAACCATCTCGTTTACGTAGTCAGACGCTAAGCCACTGTACCAAACCGGCTTCGAATTTTCTGATATCTTAGTATAATAAAAGTATACATATAATTATTACAATATTTTTTCCTTTTATATTATGTAATGTAATTTTTATTTTTTATTTTATAAGGATTTTTTCTGTTCTATTCCAAAACAATAGCTCATGAAATAACTTCATCACAAAGTTGTTTTAAAAATTTGGAACTTATAATCAAATAAGAAGAAAAGGCAGGCGACAGGCGACGATTGTGGATTTGATTCTACTCGCAGGTTTAAATTATTTATATTTCCTTGCTCTGGTAACAAGGCGAACCGGCGCTGAGTTCTGTCACTCAACACGTAATGTCTCCAAAATTGGACGAGATGGGATAGAATAGAGTGATTTATCACTTTCAAAATCGATCTCAGATTTGAGATCGATATATAAAGACGGACCTAGTTTCCCTCCTCCTACCCTGCTACATGAGGATTACAGCGAAAGGTAAAAAGATTAAAACAAATTAATTATTCATAAAATATAATAAAATTATCGTAATAAGCTTATTATTAACGTTAAATATTTTCAAAGAACTTTTAAAAAATTAAACGTAACGGAATTGAACCCGCTGCACCTAGATTTTCATACGCTTTCTAAAAGTAAAACAAAAAAAATATTTCATAAATACCTGGCCACTACAGCCTCAGATCCTGTCTTGACTTTCAATCATCTTGTCACAACCATGCTAAAGTTTTGTATTACCCGGCCTCTATAATACACATTTTCAGTCACGGCACTTTCACAAGCGGTCCTTTCTTTAAATTTTTTTTTCAATGAAAATATTTCGTATGTATTTATTCTAGGATGAGGATATAGGAGACGTGTGGTCGGTGTGGAAGGTAGCTTTAGACTGAGGGGTGAGCCGTGGCGCGCGCAAAACTGTTGATTTGCTCAGCTTCCACTGTAAGTTTGGGTCTTGGGATCCACTGCCTTTGTGTGCTTAGTGCGACTTGGAAAAAAGCGTTTAAGACAGGTGATAAGTGGGAAGGAGTGTATGTATAATATTTTTATTGATTCTTTTTGAAATATACTTTTATATTTTTTTCATATCTTTAAAGTGTTATTCCACATTCAGAATAGAAAAATACTTTGTAGAAAACGTATAGAAAATTAGAACGTAGCGGAGTTGGACGGTTTCTAAGTGGGTTTATATCCCACTACGTAAAATTTTTTATACGTTGTTTAAAAACTATTATACTATTTTTTATACTTCATGGCGTAGCGGCACAGCGGCTTCTTGTAAGCGCGACGGTTGTGAGTTCGCTTCCGCACTCGGAGTAACGAATTATTTTCATATTTCTGCTCTATTAAGATAAAACGTGGCGTTTAGATTCCCCACTCTCTAATGCCTCTTGAAAATTATTTTAAATTAATCAGTATAATTTAAGTAAAAATATATTTGAATTAACGAGTTCAAATAAATTTTTATTCAAATTGCTCTAGAAATATACTGCAATTACGACATTGTTGCACTTAATGAGCGATATTAAACCAGCATATATTTTCACTGATCTGAGAATAAAGATATTAAGAAATTTAAATTCGCCCAATTTAATTTATTCAAAAACAACAAACAATATAAAACAATAACAATCATATTTTCTAACACTTGTGTCACCAAAATATTTGAAGCGTGAGGTTACAAAAAACGAGCTTGCTGAAAACAATTGAAGATCAAAAGAAGGATTAATCGTAAAAGATAAAGGGATATAGATACAAAAGATACTGTCTGAACAAGATCAGATCAGATTATTTTACTTCGGATAAAAGCTATGAGTAATAAGGTTAGGAATGTCTGTGTTAGTCTAACTACGAGCGTAATGGGTGCCAGTTCGATTCCTATTTGGGAAAAACAATAATTTTCTCTGTTCTGGAAAGTGTTTTAATGGTGACACAAGTGGCTTAACACAAGGTTACCAGGATCTCTCTGAGTATCCATCTAAGTGCTGGATAAAGCCTGAAGCAAAAAAACAATTAATAATTATTTATATACTATTTATAATTACAATTTACTTAATAATCGTGTACTATTAAAGGAACTGTAAAGAAGTGATACGATAGGAATTATTGAATTGTGATTGCTATTTTACAAATTTTATAGAATATTATAGACTAACATACAAATTGGGAGCTGGGTGGTCTGTGCCCACCAGAATAGTTCTGTACACCCCAGAAATTTTAATAATAATAAATTAGAAAAACTAAAAAAACATCTTTACACGAACATATCTGTTTAAAGCAAAAGTCAACATCCCCTCCTACCAGAAAATACCTCTAGATACCCCCATATAACGACTAGTATGCAAAAGCTTATTGTCAATATACAGAAGCTAACTCGAGCCGTATTTAACAGCGCGCTCGAAGCTCCGAAGTGTTTTGTAGAAGGATGCAAAGGTGACAAAAATGCTTTGGCTCCGAAGATATGTTGCGAATGGAATATGTTGCTCTTCACGTGGAATGGCCATTGGTTGAATTAATTAACATGTTTTTTATCATTTTTTGTGTTATTCCACACTTAAGAAAAAAAAAAAATTTCAAGGAATCATATAAAAATTTGAATGTAGCGGGTTTTGAACTTATACGGTTAATTCGTTTCCAAAGGTATGGATTTAAATTCCGGGAAGAGAAGTTTCTATTACTCACTTTTCGCCGAATTCTGGAGGTCGAGGTTCTATTGTACGTCGAGTGACGGAACTTAACGTCGCGTTTTGGCTCGTGACCAGAGCGCGGAAATAAAAATATTAAATATTTTATTTTCTTGAATGGAAATCAAACATAATATCTCGTTTATGGCCTTGCGCCACCACTGGCCTCGATTTCATTTTTTATCTGTTTTCTACAATTGTGATTTAATATAGATATTTTTCTCTCTTGATTTCTACGGTTATTTCGAACTCTTTAGATAGGAAGTAACTTAACACCCTATATTAAACATTAATGAAAAATATTTTTAAAAGGACAATACACAAAGGTGCTACTACATCCACAGTGACAAACGTATGTGTAATTTCTCGTTTAGACCAACCTTTTCTACCGTTTTAGTGTGAAAATGTACCATTATGTGCGATAAATGCATTCTTGTTACAAATTAAATTGTACCTGTAGTTTATTTGATATTAAGCTTCTGTGAAATGGAAAAGATTTTAGTTTGTATTTTGGAACTAAAATGTTGAATTTAGAATAGATGAAATGTTTAAATTAACTTTTTTTAGATTTCGCTGTATCCTGCATATAGTAAATGTAGAGAGCAGAGTAAGCAGGCGGAATATAGTGTTGAGACACTCCGTTCCCCAGTTTACGTTCAATTTTCGAGTGGTATTGTACTTTAGGTAAGCTTTCAGTCCGATATGCCATTGCACCATATTATACGCTTTCATTGTCATTATAAATTATTTTGACTACTAAAAGATATATTCTCAAATACTATAAGTATGTCAACACTTTGTTTACAAGACTTTGTTTACATATTTTTTTGTATTTTAACAACTAATTAACATATACATTTTCCAGTAATTTTCAAGCAATAAATGGGAAACGG
>JAKRZM010000543.1:17282-58405 GCA_036379175.1 Heliconius cydno galanthus | reverse complement strand
GAGTTCAAATAAATTTTTATTCAAATTGCTCCAGAAATATACTGCAATTACGACATTGTTGCACTTAATGAGCGATATTAAACCAGCATATATTTTCACTGATCTGAGGATAAAGATATTAAGAAATTTAAATTCGCCCAATTAAATTTATTCAAAAACAACAAACAATATAAAACAAGAACAATAATATTTTCTAACACTTGTGTCACCAAAATATTTGAAGCGTGAGGTTATAAAAAACGAGCTTGCTGAAAACAATTGAAGATCAAAAGAAGGATTAATCGTAAAAGATAAAGGGATATAGATACAAAAGATACTGTCTGAACAAGATCGTTATTTTACTTCGGATAAAAGATCTCATATCTATATATTTAGGTTAGGAATGTCTGTGTTAGTCTAACTAAGAGCGTAATAGGTGTCAGTTCGATTCCTATTCGGGAAAAACAATAATTTTCTCTGTTCTGGAAAGTGTTTTAATGGGTACACAAGTGGCTTAACACAAGGTTACCAGGTTCTCTTTGAGTACCCATCTAAGTGCTGGATAAAGCCTGAAGCAAAAAAATAATTAATAAAAATTTAAAGGAACTGAAAATAATTTATATGATAGGAATTGTTGAATTGTGATTGCTATTTTAAAAATATTACATTTAGATACCTACTTTAATGTAAGCCAGGTACATAGGCCATTGGCATAGATATCGGGGACTGGGTGGTCTGTGCCCATCAGAATTGTCTTGTACTCCCACACTCCAGAAATATAAAAACCCCCAAAAATAGGGAAACTAAAAAAAAATCCTTTACACGAACATACCTGTTCAAAGCTAAAGTCAACATCCACTCCTACCAGAAAATATCTCTAGATACCCCCATATAACGACTAGTATGCAAAAGCTTATTGTCAATATACAGAAGCTAACTCGAGCCGTATTTAACAGCGCGTTCGAAGTTTCGAACTGTTTTGTAGAAGGATGCAAAGGTGACAAAAATGCTTTGGCCCCGAAAATATGTTGCGAATGGAATATGTTGCTCTTCACGTGAAATGGCCATTGGTTGAATTAATTAACATATTTTTTATGATTTTTAGTGCTATTCCACACTTAGGAAGACTTTTTCAAGTAATCATATAAAATTTTGAATATAACGGGAATTGAACTCATACGGTTAAATGGTTCCCAAAGATATGGATTTAAATCCCGGGAATAGACGTTTCTATTACTCACTTTTCGCCGAATTCTGGAGGTATTGTACGTCGAGTGGCGGAACTTAACATCGCGCATTGGCTCGTTACTAGAGCAAGAAAATAAAAATATTAAATATTTCATTTTCTTGAATGGAAAACAAACATAATATCTCGTTTACAGTCGCATGCTTGTGGCCTTGCCACCACTGGCCTCGATTTAATTTTTTATCTGTTTTCTAAAATTGTGATTTAATATAGATATTTTTCTCTCTTGATTTCTACGGTTATTTCGAACTCTTTAGATAGGAAGTAACTTAACACTAACCATTTGTCTATCCTGCTACGTGAGAAAATAAAGTGATGCTGCTTTATTAATATATTTTTAAATGGCTTTACCAACTCGGACATCGGAAATTATTTCATATTATGTAAGTATTAATAAAATACTATTTATTAAACATTAATAAAAAAAAAATTAAAAGGACAATACACAAAGGTGCTACTACATCCACAGTGACAAACGTATGTGTAATTTCTCGTTTAGAACAACCTTTTCTACCGTTTTAGTGTGAAAATGTACCATTATGTGCGATAAATGCATTCTTGTTACAAATTAAATTGTACCTGTAGTTTATTTGATATTAAGCTTCTGTGAAATGGAAAAGATTTTAGTTTGTATTTTGGAACTAAAATGTTGAATTTAGAATAGATGAAATGTTTAAATTAACTTTTTTTAGATTTCGCTGTATCCTGCATATAGTAAATGTAGAGAGCAGAGTAAGCAGGCGGAATATAGTGTTGAGACACTCCGTTCCCCAGTTTACGTTCAATTTTCGAGTGGTATTGTACTTTAGGTAAGCTTTCAGTCCGATATGCCATTGCACCATATTATACGCTTTCATTGTCATTATAAATTATTTTGACTACTAAAAGATATATTCTCAAATACTATAAGTATGTCAACACTTTGTTTACAAGACTTTGTTTACATATTTTTTTGTATTTTAACAACTAATTAACATATACATTTTCCAGTAATTTTCAAGCAATAAATGGGAAACGGGTCATTTTAACCTAGGTTAGCTTCCCTCCACCTACCTACCCTCAATAACCAAGCTTTATTTCTCCTATAATTATGAAAGTGGATAATAATATCATACTCAATTAACTAAATGTGGTGCTAACTTCTTTTATGTGTCATTTCAAAAAAAATACCAATTTACACAAAGACCCTTTATGCTCTATTCCACTGTAATTATAACTGTTTATTGCCAGCTATTACTGGCTGGCGGACAATAGCGAGCTGCTGGATTTACTAGACGTCTTCCGTGGTTTAAGTTGGAAACTATTTTTTTAATTGTATTTTTTTTGTTTTGTATAAAAATATCTATTTTTTTTAAGGAACCTGTTAAGATACTCCTTCAATGTTTAAACTTTCAACGCCACGTTTTGTCTACCAGCGGAAATATAAATATTTCCCCCAATTAAGATTCGAACTCATAACGTAATTATATATAGTGTTGCTATGTCTATTTAAGATATAACATATTATAACTGCGTATTCTCGTATGATGATTTGAAAATATTAGTTTTGATAAAGAAATTAAATTCGTTGTGAAGGAATGTACGCCACTTGCTTAGTTTTAAAGTGATGAATGCGGTATTCATTAATAAACGGTGACTAGGTACTGAAGATAAGTCCAGTCTTATTAGTTATTTAGATTTTTAGGTAATTTAATAAGGTTAATTATTTAATGTACCTAATTATAATATTAGTAAGAGTACATTAAATAATAACGCAATGCTTGTAGGTTCGATTTCCACTCCTGCCACCCAACACTCAATATCTCAAATTTAAGTTAATAATGGAGAACGGAGTGTATTGACACTAGGTAGGTACACTCTCGCCGGGAAAAGCGTGAAGATTATTTGCAGTAAATAATAAATCGCTATCTCTTTACGTTTATACCGTAAAATAATTGCGTACTGTCCTGTCTCCCACGTCGTGAACACGTTGGCAATAGACGCGAATTGAAATGGAAAATTGAATTTTTCAGTTCAAACAATGCTTAGACAGTGAAATTTTGAAATGTTACTTGCGAAAGCTTAGTGATAAAATTGAGTTATTCTGGAAGTATCTAGAAGAATCTAGAATGAAGAATAAAAGAGACAGACAGAGACAGTTGACGAGATCGGATTAGTTTAGGTATAACTTTTATGGTCAGTGGTGTAGGACAGTGCCTGTGTCTCAACTGTAAACACGACGATTCTGGTTTGATTCTCAGCTTCACGCTGTATCCTGCACACAGCAGGGTAGGCAGAGGGAACCTAGTGTTAAGATACTCCGTACCCACTTTCTGCCGAATTCCGGAGGCTTTGCGTGTCGAGTGGCAGAACTCAACGAAGAAAATAGTAAAATATAAAAGCCGATATCTTCCAAAAAACAAGCCTACAACTACATATTGAATGTCAGAATGAAATCTCGAAGAAACGTGAGTACTATTTATCACGCCAACTCAATATATTTTGTTCTTGAAAAGGAAGAATGGTTTTAGAAAGATATATTATATACTCGTACTATCACCGTTATCGTACAGTAGATATCTAATTAGATCGATAAGTATAGGTTTGATTCTTTAGAGCTTCATTTGAGCTTCCATTTCACCTAAATAATTAATATCTGAAATGATAGTCTTATTAAAGGAAGTTGAGTTTTCACCTATTAACACACGACGAAAAGTAAGGAATATACTCTACTAATAAATAAAGATGGTTTTTTCGCTCTAATCACAAGTTTAACTAGCGTGGCGTAGAGTTCCGCTAATATAGATACAATGTCTAAAAAAAAATAGATGAAAAGTTCCATGGAGTATTCTAAGACTATATTTCTAAGCTAATAAAAACACGTATAAATAAATAAATAAATACCAAATTTATTGTTATTTTATACACTACAGTTTTACAATTTTAAAACAAGAGAACATAAATTGTCCACACGTTACATTTTAAAACATAGCGCCTTCTCTTTGTTTTATAGTAAATTTCTGAGTCATCTAAAACAACGGAAGCAACTGCTTTAGAATTTCAATTGCACGATTCTATATTTTTAGATGGTAAAAGAGAATTCTTACGCTATCATGGCGCAGTCAGACAATATGTGACTGTAAATCCCACTAGGGCGGCGGTGAGTTTCTCCACTCAATATGCAATATCTTGAATTCAGGTGGAAATGAGAAAAGATAGAGTTTTACAGTAGGTTTTCTATACCAGCCCTATTATGTAAAATGCCTATTATGTAAGATGAAGCATTTAACCAATAAAAAAATATTGAGGTAAAATTTTTACATATTTATTGTTAACTAGCGACCCTCTTGCGGCTTCGCCCGCTTTTACTACTGGATTATTCATATAATGTATGTTTGCAAAGCACTTAAGATAATGTGAAAATTAATTAAACCCTAATGCAACCCGCATTTTCGTAGTTTCAATAAGGATTTTCCAATTGTTTTACACAGCAAGGATTTTTTAGTAGGTACCGTAATTTTAAATCTGTGCTACTAATCTTTTCAAGTACTTATTAAAATATATTTAAATGACTATTTTTAGATAGTTAAATGACTATTTTTAAACGGAAGAAATTATAGACAAAAACCTACCTACTAATAACTACTATAAAAAATATGAAACCAAATATATCGCGTTGAAATAATACATTCAACTCCAATTATCCAATACGTGCAAACGCATCTAAATCTTCGTTGCTATAAAGTCTATCGTATTTATGTTAATTTACATAAGAATTTACAAATAATAAACTATATATAAACCTTTCCTGAGAAATACTCGACCTAATGATGAAAACCGCATCAAAATCCGTTGGGTGGTTTAGAAGAAGAAGAGTTAGAAAGTTCAGACAGACACGAAAAGCGACTTTGTTTTATAAGATATAGGATCAACACTTAAGACAGACTTTTATAGAAATTTTTAAATTTTAAACCAGTAATTTTGAACCTCTTGGGAACCATCAAAATTAAACGAATCAGCTCAGTATTTAGCGTTGGATGGTATTCAAAACGAATTTTGCCTTGTTAAAAGTATAGAAATTATATAAAAAAAAAAACCGAAAACTAACCATTCTATATACCTTCCTACATAACTGTAAATCAAATTAAGACCTGCAAAAATTTTCTAGTTTCGCCCAAACTGTATTTTCCTTTTTCGATACGGCTGAGAGAGAATTAGGTGCAAAATCTGAACTTATCCCTCGTTTGATATGTAAAAGGTTTCACCGGCACCATCGAGGCCGGACTTATCGCGTGATAGTGTATCCTGTCTTTACACGGTACGATACTTTATATTTTAAGGCATTTTTTATGGTTTAACACTTGGCTTAAGTAAACTAGTTTTGCTTTATTTTGTACATATTTTTTGTGGTTAATTGGATGTCGTTCTGATTGTAAACTTGATATTTGTGGGTACGATTCCCATTCAGAGGAAGAGAAATATTTATTTACGTTTATATGTATGTCCATTTCTTCGCTCTGGTGTCAACGCAAAGCGCAGCATTGAGTTTTGCTACTCAACACCGGCCACGACCTCCAGAATTCGGCAGAAAGAGGGAACGGAGTGTCTTAACATTAGGTCCCCTCTGCCTACCCGGCTGTGTGCGGGTTACAGCTGACATTTTACTATAAATGTAAGTCAGTATATTGGATATTCTTTCTATTAGGAAATATTCATTGTCATTAACACGATACCGACTCGCACTTGACCGATTTATTTAAAAAAAAAGTCAATATTTAAAAAGTGCATATACGTCATGGTTGCACCAAATGAATGGTCATTTGGTTTAATATTGACGTATTTACAAATTCAAATTCAAATTCAAAATATTCTTTATTCAAATAGACAATTATTATAAGCACTTTTGAATCGTCGAATGAACATATGAACAAAAAGCTACCACCACACCGGTTCGGAAGGCAGTTTTGCTGAGAAGAGCCGGCAAGAAACTCAACAGTTGCTCTTTTCAAAATCAATGGTACAATCTATTACATTTGCTGGCAGCTATCCTGCATTACATTCAATAGACATTAATTCCATACATTTATACGTATTTTATTGAGTAAGACATAAATTATGAAGAGGTTGATGATAGTGGACGAGGCGAAAGAGGTATGTAGATACCGTAGCGTTTGGCGCTCTCCGTTCTCTCTGACAACTCCGCCAGGGATAAAGCGTGAAGCTGTGTATGTATGTAAAACTTAAATTACAGTTATAAAAATTCACATTCTCATTGTAACATAATATTCGTATGTATTCGTATTTTGTATATTAAAGCAAAAAATTGTTTGCAAAATTACCTTCACGCTTGGCTCGGCTTGTTTGCTACTATACGAGTATAGGGCATAATATAATAGTAATTTAACGAAAATAATTTTATTACATTCGGAATTATGAAAGCGTATATTCAAATATAAGGTATAAATATCTCTTATTGTGAACTCGTATATGAAATTTATATATAAATACGATATTATTTTAATGTATAGCATAATTAAGGCATATGTACGTAGTGGTATTGCAGTTGACTGACGGCTGCATTTCAAGAGTTCAGTTTAAATTATATTTCTTTAGCTTCACCTTGTATCTCACATAAGCAGGGTAGGCAGAAGAAATCCAGAGTCTAGACACTCCGTTCTCCACTCTCCGCTCAAGGTGGTGGAACTCGAAGCTGCACTTCGTTTCTTTACAAAAAAATAACTCAAGTGGAAGTTAGCGGCCTCTTCTATCGGCGTTTAAGTAATTAGTTTTAAAATTTACCTGTATTTTTTAATCAAAATTTTCCATAAAAATCTTTTATTTAAAGTAAATCGCTAATTGTGACTTTGAACAAGTGCTTTTTCTATTTTAAACTTCAACTTTTAACTAATACAGTTGTATCGTTTAATTAGTTACAATAGTTCTAACCACAAAATGTGGTCACTATCAGTGAAGTTCTTATTTGAAAAAGGTTGATCATGTTGCGGTCAGTTTAAAACGTTTTAGATTTCCTTTAATTTTGCATTTTTCTATTTATTCCTATCTTTAAACAATAGGTTCACTGCCTCTCCCACCAAACGGGAAAAATCATAAAAAATAAATCAGCTTCACGCTCTATCCCGCACACAGCAAGTTAAATTTAAAAACCAATAGAACCGAGGTCATTTTGCAAACTATACATATACTGATAAAAAATAGGCTATGGCCAAATCTCACGGCAAATTGCGAACTATTATTTAACAAGCACTATGAAGCTATCACCAAATTGGAAGTTACCAGTGATGACCATTTTGTGGTTAGATCCAATGTAAGTAAATGCCTTACAATTTAAGCTATTGCTATGATGGTATTGGGACTATTCCCCGTTCTTGTAAAACAAAACGTAGCGTTAAGTTACGTTACATTAAATTTCTTGAATTCAGGCGAAGGAGAGGCATACCACGGAGCTGAGTTCCATAACACAACACGCAATGCCTCCAGAATTCGGCGGAAAGTTTGAAACGGAGTATCTTAACACTAGATTCCTTGTGTCTACCCTGCTATATACGGGAAAGAGCGTGAAGCTGAAAAAATAAGTAAAAGCTAAAAAAGACACGTCAAAGCAAATTTATCGTAAAACAATCCTCAAAATATAACCCGTATAAGAATTTCAACTTCAAAAAGTATTTTCGTAGCTTAAAACAGTGAGGTGTCGCAAGCTTAACGAAAGCTTGATATCTTTTTTATTTTCGCCCGAGTGGAAGTAGGAAATCGCTGACTGAAAGTGTACAATTTTCTTTGGGCTTGAAATTTGTTGTGTATTTTTTTCTTTGCTGAAAAATAAATTGACTGACGTTAGTTTTAATGTATGGAGCAAATTTCGAATAAATTATATTTTTTTAATTAAGTATAGAAGGGAAGGGGGGTTGGCTGGAGCGGTCGATTATTTAGAAACTATGATGATGATGTCCTCCCAGACGTATCCGTCGACGGCGACACACTGTTATATTTCGACTAATTTATATTTCGACGTTNTGCATATTTCTGTCGAAAATTGATTTATACACCTTTTGTTTGAAAACGTAAATTCATATATTATATTTATTTTTGAATCAACTCCCTCATCAATCATTATAAGTGGACGTTTTGATAAAACTCTTAGAAGCTTTTAGCTATTGAATATAGATTTGAAAGTAATCTAGAAAATAATAAATAATATGTGACTTTAGTATTTTCTACTGAGGCAGTCTTTTTGTGTAAGTACATTAATAAATTGAGTGGGTCATGGCATTGTGAGACAGCGTTTAACTGTAAATACGATGGTAGTGGATTCGATTTCAATTCCTTTACATACACCAATAGAAGTGTGTGATATGTTTTCTTAATCCTATATAATCAGTAAAATTTAAATTTTTCATTTTTTTTTTCTCTTTCTATACTATAAAATTCGTTTTTTTTAGGTCGACGCGAACTACTGCGACCGTAGATATTTTGGTTGAAAAAAATATAAAGCATAGATGCTCGTATCTTCTGATTTAATTCACTTAACCTATATTTTTTGTGCTCAAAGGGACTTTAAAACTGGATGTTTAAAACTAATTACAGTTCGTACCTCCATTCTATCTAGAGAAAAATGATCTTAACAGAAGGACGCACAGACCGATAGTTGGACAACAAGGATTTCTCTATTGAGCAATATCTCTAAATCAGAAAAGAGGAGAACGGAATATCACATCACTATGTTTCCTCTGTCTATTCTACAAAAGAGAGGAGATACAATATAGTATACAATTATAGACTATATTTAAAGCCTCCCAAGCTTATCTATTGTTTATCATTAAAGGATGTTAATTCAAAAGACGTTGCGAACTTCCTTTCAATTGAACATCGAAAAGTAGGCCGAATTTAAATTGTAAAATTGAAATTGAACACGGACAGAAACTTAAACAAAAGTTATTAAATTATATTTAATATTATTCTATTTCTGGCTTTTACTTAGAAAAAAACATTATCTTATTACTTATGCTGTGTATAGTACGCATTTCGTTATTTTATTAACAAACTATACATTTTATATTACTCTATCTTTCTTTCTCGCTGTATCCCGCAAATAGCTGGGTACGTAGTGATGATAATGGAATGTCTTCAGCTTAAAAACTAAATTAAACTAAAAAAAAATTAAAATTCTTCTTCAAAAATATAATTAAAACTATAAAATAAGCAAAAAAAGAACAAAACTACTACTGAATAAACAAACATTTTTCTCAAAGCAACTCACCTACAAAATGAAATTAGAAGCTGTTCCAAGTTTATATTATACTCGTACATACGTTTCAGCAACCTTTCTGCGGGTTCACGGATACACCGCGATAAGCGTGACTAGAGCTTTCTCGTATATATTATGCTGCTTATTTTTATCTAACAAGTTGATAAGAAATGGATTTTCACCTTCTATTATTGTCATTAAAGAAAGTAGTGAAAAAGTAAATTATATTGCGTTGAGTTCTCACACTCAACACACAATGCCTCCAGAATTCGGCAGAAAGTGGGGAACGGAGTGTTTTAACACTAGGTTCCATCTGCTTACCCTGCTGTGTGCGGGATACAGCGTGAAGCTAATGATTTTTAGTAAATTATAACCAAAACAAAATGTCGACTGTAGAAGTTAAATTAAAGTGTCTAGTACAATTCGTATGACGTATAATTTCTCAGCATCGGTGCACAGGTTTAACTTGTTAATTTAATTTCCTTATAATAGGGTATGTAGAGAGAGAATTTTAAAGACCTAGTGTTAAGACACTCCGTACTCCGAAGAAGAGGAAATAATTCTTTCAGAAGTCCATATTTATCGAATATATTGTGTTCGAATTTGAATTTCTCAGAGCATGCTAGTATTATTGGAAACCTGAACTCTGACGGTCGTCATGCATATAGCTTTAATGAGAGTTCTAGCCACAATGTATCAATTAGTTTCAATATATTACAGTTATTATTGTTGTATCCTCAATACAATAATAATAACTGCATTTCGAAGCCAATTTATTTAGAAACTGGAGTTTAATAATAGACTCGGACAAAATAATATAAAGAAAATATACGGTAAAAGTTATTCATTTTATCGTAATGAAAATAATCAAAAAGAAAAACAATATCTAGTTTCATTTTAAAGATCATATAGAGCTAGTTTCTTATTTTTCTAGAGAGAATTTTGTTGATATATTTTTTTTAGGTTTTAGGTACTTAGACTTCACCTCTCCGCTTTCCTAGGGGAATTTGTTTCCTAGGGGAAACAAGCGCGGCTCTAACTTTTGCAAAGTCAAATGTTTGGAGAGTACAAAAAATATCTGCTGTTTGCCGGAAGAGCGTGAATCTGGAAAATAATAAGATTTCGGGTGGTTTTTATACTTAAAACGTATAATAAATCAGCATCACGCTGTATCCCGCAAATAGTAGAGTAGGCAGTAAGAATCTAGTGTTAAAACACTCGAATCCTCACTTTCCACCGAATTCTGGAGGCATTGCTCCTCACCTACTTATCTCGTCACCAGAGCGAAGAAATGACAATGTATATTAGACCTAAGTTTTGAGACATCACATGTTAAGCGACGGAACGCTGCGCTCTCTCTTGTTACAAAAGCCAGGAAATGAAAACGAATCATTCCCTCGAGTGGAGTCGAACCCGTAACCAATGAACATTCAGATACTGTGCCACCATGAATCCTAATTATTATTATTCAAGTATTACCAAAAATTCAGCACACACCCAGCTATTTAAAAGTCCTTTACTTATTAATAAACTCGCGACATGAAACGCGCATTTCAAATTTCGTTCGTGTTTAATAAATGTATTGACGCAGATGGCATTTTTCCCACTGAAGGAACGTCATACATTAAAAATGTTCAACCTTACCAAGTTGTAAAGAGGCTCTGTTACTGTACCTATTTCGATTATACAAATACATATATATTTTACCTGACATTACTTATTAGCTACTTTTACTTATAATGGGGTAAGATAATTTTCAATTATATACAGGGCGGAATTGTCAGCACCACTTTAAATGAAACCACAGTTTTAACTACTCTAACTTTACTCTACTTTTTAACTCCCTTGATTATTTTTTTTAGTTCTGAGTTTGAAATATTTTACCCTATATGCAGTTTCAGTAAAAGGAGCGCTGTCTCTTCCACCCTGTATATTAGAATAAAATAAAATGCCGATGACACCGTCATGGCGCAGTGGGACAGTATTTTTCCGCTCCAGTAAAGTATTTCTCGAAAATTAGAAAGTAATTGTAATTTAATTTTTTTTTAGAAAGTAACGTACGGAGTATCTTGATACTAGGTTCCCTCTGCTTACCCAGGTATATACAGGATACAGTGTAAAGCTAGAAAAATGTTATTCATCAAAAATATAATCTCTCAAATGATTTAACAAATTATTTTCTAACAGAAAAGTAATTAAAAAACGCCAAAAAAAATTGTTCTCGAATTAAGACGCCCACAAACTTTACTTATTTATTACATTATATTAATAACTTGCTTCGCTCATTTTAAATATCTTTTCGGCTCTTTAATGTTATACAGTAGAAGTATAATTTAAATTGGACCTTTTTTTATTTAAGACATTGTGCATTGAGCACCTTTTTAGCCTAGAAAGCAGAGAGCAAGGAAATAAAATTATTATATATTCATTACCCCGACTGGGAATCGAACCTACAAAAGTCTTTCTGAGCCTCGAAAATTTCTTGCTATAATTTTTTTTAATATTATAAAATGCAAATACAAAAATAATATAAATAACAACAATGTTTAAAGAATTTAATTACACTAATATTTTATGCCATAGCTTCTGATTGTTAGGGCGATGATTGGGGGTTCAACTCCACTTGGAAATAAATTATTAACGTTTTCATACTCTGTTAAGACGCGACTAAGTTGTGATTCTGTACTCTGCTCTACTCATTTACAAACAGATACTATCCCACTGCATAACTATAGTCCCAGTTTCTCTTCCATAGGTATAATAAACCTAGAAATACATACAGACAAACTTCAAACATTAAAAATGTTAATAAAAATCATGCATATTACATGGATAGAGGTTTCGGAAAATGTCGATGCTTTCCCAATTCAATAAAACCGCACTGTTTGCCTTCATAAAATTACTCCCTAAAAAAACAATGTAGGTATAGGCGACGCAATTTGATATTTCAGATAAAGTAATAAAGTCGGGTTTTTTTAAGTTAAAATGTACTGTTTCTCATTCAAAAAGGAACGGAATGAATGAATAATTTGGGGTATCATTATTTCAAGATTTATAAATTTTAATAGCCTTTGGTCTCATACAAGTATTGAAATTCGATATCTTCGATATTTGGGTAATATGACGTCACTTGAGCTCATAGCTCTTGAATTTAGTAGACTTTTAAATTTGTAGTTTTGTACATTCTCTTCTCTTCTCTTCAACTTGAAGAGTGGAGAAATACAAATAATTCGGAGAAATATAAAGAATTCAACCAGGGGAATGATTTAATCATTCCCCCTTCACTTACCACCTAATAGCGAAACATGTTTTCATACCAGAGCGAGATATGAAAATAAATTCTGTTCTGTTCTGTTCTTTCTATTATGGCGTTCCGAGCGTGCCAGTTGAGCACAAAATCACTTCGCCAGTTGAAAATAAATTATTCCCTCGAACAATCGAACCCATCACTGTCACAATAACAGTTAAAGCAATACATACATATATACTCGTAAATCAAATTTCTCATTATTACGTCAAAATTCAAGAATATATTTCTTTAAAAAATTATCGATATCTCCCAACGCTAATGGCGTAGCAATAAAGGCGACGTATTCGGTAATGTTTCGTGTGACACATGATCTTCTGAATTATATTAAGTTGTTCTTGGGGTAAGTTGTGCTGCGTTTACATTTTATTTGTTTTTTTTTTTAATTTCGTGCTTTTTGTTTAAAGAAAGAAGAATATTTAGTGATTTTGTGTATTAACAAGATCTACGATCTATTTTTTTGAATTTGAGCTTTAAAAAACAATGGTACAAATATTATAATCTAATATTTATTCAAATATTCCCTCTGGCCAAGACAAAGCTTGGCATTGAATTTAATCGAATGCGAAATTGAAACAGATTTTAGTATATTAACAGTAAGTTAACTGAGTTCTGTTTTTCTACTCTGTAAAAGAACTCTAATATAATCCATATAATATACTGTTACGTTCCTGAGTGACCGACAGATAACGCACAGATGAAAGTACTGGATCAATAAGTTTGGCATACCAGTACGTCAAGGAGTGGGGCTAAGCGCTAAGAATTTCAACAAAATTCTTACTGGTATGAAAAAAAATGCAAACAAAATTGCAGATGAGGACTATAGCGATAAAATACTCTAATCAAATATAAGTATCAAATATAATATGTAAGTATACTTGGCAAGCACTTGCCAGTTTGAAAGCAACAGTAATATCGCGTTCGCGTGTCATATCGCTACGAAGAATAATAAGGTGCCTTTTGGCCAAAATTTGCAGCCACGCGTTTATGCTAATATCTCTTTGTAATATAACACTTAATTCCTTCATATTTGGGGAGAAAGGAATTTTACCAGTTTTCGTATGGGTTAGCTTTTTCTTTGTTTGTTTGTAAAAAAGATGTGCTTGTTACAATATGTATTAAGATTAAATTTACACCAATTCGTTTATCTAAAGGAGAAAAATGTGAAATATTTAATAAAATTTTCATTTTCTTCTCGAGCTACTCAACACGTAGTGTCTCGAGAATCCAGCACAGTGGGGGTGTAGAAGTGTCTTAAAAGAAATGGAGAGCCTAGATTCCCAGATTGCCCCTACCTAATATGTGCAGGAGCGTGAAGCTCAACACTAAATATCTCGAAAATTTAGGAGAAATTGGAGAACGGTGCGTACCAAAAGCTATAAATATTATTCGTAATTTCAATTATTAGTATTAAAAGTTATTTATAAGGTTTTCCATTATCTTGCTTACCACTTCAAATTTTCACGATACACGTTGTACGGTGTGCGATACGTATTGTATTTGCAAATTGTATACGATTATGCGACGTATTACGTTGTTCTCATTTACATGTTAATGCATTTGCTACACATGACGAATTTATTGGGAAGCAGATTTAAAGTGACTAATATTGTTTAATATTATGTATATAGTCTTGCCTGTGGTTTTATAAACGGAAAGGGGGGTGGGTTCGATTTCCACTCGGAGAAATTAATTATTTTTCTCGCTACGGTAAGCTAAAAAATATTAATTAATTCATTCATTATAGACCGACTGTACGCTAGACTATGTTATTTTTATATGTTTGACATAATTACGTTTCTCTTTTGTCGTAATGGTATTAATAAAATGATTCTCAGATTTCTTCCAATTTTCTAATTTCGCATCACTTATTCAGAATAATGGGAGAAATTACAATTAACCTCAATATTGCCTTTGTCGATCCAAGAATTAATGAACCTAAATTTAGACTTCAGCATCTTTACACAATTAGGCTTAAATTGAGTGAAAGATTGAGTAAAATAGATAATAATAATATTATTTATACAAAAGTAATAATATAATAAATTATGTTATACGTAAAATTTTTAGTAGTGATTATTATTATTATTTTAATGTATATAATTAAGTAAATAATAATTTAGTTTAATATTTAATCGTTTTTCAAAAAGAAAATGGTTAAAAAGAAAAAAATGATATTAAAATCACAACTGATCGGCGTCTGTACATAGAACACATATAAGAAAATGTTGTTGAGGGCATTAAACATTGTACCTAGTAGAACCCAAAACAATGACATATTTTTTTGTTGGCTTGTTTATTTGTCTGAGTATTTGTTTATACTTATCTAAAAGGTGGCTTAACAGATTTAAATGCAGTTTTCATTATTGTATTTTCGCTTTTTACGCTTTTTTCCATACAGCAGAAAATTTGAGTCACTGTTAGTTAAGTGTCGGAGCTCGCTCTTTATCTTACCGAGAGTGGGGGAATGATAATAATTTTAGTATAATAATCACTACCCTGAATATATGAATTGCAACTATATTTAACATGCTTACATTTAGATGGCCACACTGCGATACAAAAGCCTTAAAATTATTTCTACATCTAAACTTACATAATCTTTACTAACACAAGCGGAAGGGTTTGTATGGTTGAACGCGCTAATCTCAGGAACTACTGGTTCGATTAAAACATCTTTTTGTATATGATAGAGGATTTATTGTGGAAAGCTATATTTCATCGTTTCGATGTCATCCATTTTACAAGGCCTTGAACCTACACCTATCACAGTGTAAATAATACCTTAGAACAAACCTTCTAACCTAAGGCATTCTGTTTTTTATTTGATGTTAGAAAAGCTTTTTTGGGTACGGAAATATAAGGGGTATATAAAACCATCTTGCCTATCACTTACAATAGCGAGTTCCTGTATTCATTGTTGCCGGGATTTTTTTCGACCTATTTACTTATTTTTCTAGAATCCTTTTTACTTAGACGGTATCTAGTATATTATATATAATTTATATAGACATAACTTGTATTGTATAGTAGTAGGTTAGGAAGTCATATTTTAATTTAGAAATGAAGTGTAGTTACTTTCGTTAAATTATATAGTAATTGTAAATAAATGTAAAATTCTTAATTTATACTATATTTTACAATTACAAATCTTAAAATTTTTTTTAGCTTTATGCTTTAACCGGCATTTAGGCAAAAGGAACTTAGTGTTAAGATATTCCGTTCTCCACTTAGTGTTTATGCCCGATCTCCTTGAGTGGGAATCGAACTCACAGCCGACGCTTTTGTAATCAGACTCTATTTTAAAATTTACTTGCCTACAAAAGCTACACGAAGGTTTTCAAATATCACCTTGATATAATTAATGATAAATTACATTAGGTGTAGCTAAATATAAAAAAAAATACATACAGGTTTTATTTGAATCTACTGCAATCTCACCCCAGTGTACGCTAAAGAAAGAAAGTTTTAACAACTCTATTTTTTTTTATAAAAAATAGGAATGCACGTGTGTGTTTTATAATTATATAGCTTAATTTTGCTTAGCTTAGTTTTTAACAAGAAATAAATTTAAATTCTCTTTAAAATTCCTTATTTTTGTTTATTCATTTATTTCACCTGCACGCTTCGTTCGTTTTGTCCTTTGTTAGAAAGGCAGTTAGAGAGAGTCCAGTGTCAAAACACTTCGTTCTCCGTAATCCGTCCTAATTAGTAGCATTGTTTGTAACGGTACTCAACGCCGCATTTTGCCTTGTCAATTGGTAAACTAATATTTTTAATGTAATTCCTCTCTCCAATGAGGACTGAGCCAAGCCCTGCAATGAATATGTCAGATGCGGTCCACTACGCCACGATAGCCTCTTATTTTATTTATAATTTTATTGTATTAATAATGATAATATTAATTGAGTATAATATCATTATATTTGTTCTCTATGTTAGGTAAATAGGACAAGTCATACTGCAGAATTAAGAATGATCACTCTGAACGTTATAGCTAAAAACTTTATCCCAAATATAATGGTAAACAAGGGGACAGAGGAAACCTAGAGTTAAGACACTCTTCCCAATTTCCTAAACATTGTGGATCGCCCGTTACTAGAGCGAGTAAATGAAAATAATTTATTCCTACGAGTAGGAATCGAATTCACAGCTATCACAATTACAATTCACAATTACCAATTAATAAAATCTTTCCAAAACTCCCTTTCATCTCATATGTGACATGATGAAGGAAATTAAGAGACGAATTTAAAAATACTTTGTACCATATTTTACGGATTTCATACATTTTACGTCCATACATACATATACAGACATACATACATACATACATATATCGCGATTTAATATCCGGCGTTGGACGAGAAAAATGGGAAAGAAACTAAATAAAGTTAAAGCTGTTTCTTTGTGAATCTAACAGCAAATAATGTTGTGTATGACTAAAATGCAACAAATATAATATTTTTAAACTGATTTTATTCGGTCAAGCTGTAAATAACTTAGTAAATAGTAAAATTTATTTAAATAAAAATAAATATATATAACTGTAGGCCTAGGAGAAAGATAGCAAAATATACCCCATAACATTCTAGTGTCTTCATTACACCTAAAAGTTCATCCATTCCTTAATTTTATATGAGACTATCCATTTTCTTCCATTAGAGACCTCTTGGGTGAAATTTAATCACCCACTCACGAGATGGTCCCTTTTGTTTTCGATCTATTTAGGGTATGTGCTCGTTTGGACACTGCTATTACTGTGTTGAAAGGCAAAAGTGCTGTTAGAAGAAATTGGCAAGAATTTTATATGTATAAGATTTCAAGGCTTAAGGAGTTAGTGGAGTAGATAACAAAAAAAGTAGTGTTAAAACATTCCATTTTCAGTTTTATATTCAATTTAGATGTTATATTAAACATTTTAATTTTCTTGCTCTGGTAAGCAAAATTTGGCGTTAAATTCTAACCCTTTATAATCTTATAGAAAATTGGACAGAAATTTGAGAACGAAGTGTTTTAACACTAGGTTACGTTTGCCTGCCCTTCTATACTATTATTTATTACTATAATTACTATATATATTTAATAATTGCATCAATTAATTATAATTAATTTGATCTCTTTTATTATCAATATATTAGCGCAACGTAGAGGTCCACCACTCAACACGCAATGCCTCCAGAAATCGGCGGAAACTGGGGAGCATAGTGTATTAACACTATGTAAGTTCTCTCTACCTGCTCTGCTACACGTGGGATACAGTAAAAATATATATTATGTTATGCATATTTGAATAAGAAAACCATCGAATTTTACTATGGAAGTGCTTTTACCATTTAGATGGCACTTATAAAGGTTCACGCGAATTCTCCCACAAATATTATCCTAACTCAAATGTAAGTAAAAAGCCAACATTCAATAATACTTAAGCAACCTTTTTAACATCGCGAGTTGTCTGTCTTTTACATACTTACTTGTATCTATATGTATAACATCTAAATATCTATTTTCAATGAAAAATATTCTTACATTTCTTTATGTTTCACGCTTGTTTGAAAGATTGGAGATAAAACTTTCCGTTGAAAATGAAATGAATGAAAGTCTATTTTATTTTGATTTTCGCTAGGGAATGATGATATTTAAAAAAACTTTTACGTTTATATTCTAAATAAATATGGTATAAAAGAAATTTACACATTAAGGTTGGATCTACTGTCTAATAGTATATGCAATAATTTGGGCTTAGATCCTCACTCACAATGTTTATATTAAAATAGTTCCTATTTACCCGCTTTGTCAGTATAAAGCGCGGCGGTGAGTTACGCAATTAGATAACATAGTAGAGGACGAAGAACTTTAACAATAAATCATTTAGTTATCTCTGCCTTTCTTAATAAAATAAAAATAATAAAAAAGACAATTATTTTATCATAAAAAAAATATAAGTTTGCTAAATAATACAGTAAACAAGCTAAAGACAACAAAGATGCATCTCTGAAAGGGCACTATTGTTACTTGTTCGTCGACCATTGTGCTCTGCTCATGCGACTCATTTCATTCCTTAGCTTGATTTCCTGTAGAGCAAATAAGAGTTTCTTTTAAAATAATATATTTATTTGTAATATAGAAGTGGGCTTTTCGTTTTTATCATTGAGTTAATCTAAAAATAAATAGATTATTGTGGAATTGGTATCGCAGAGCTTTTCAAATCAATAGAGATCCAATAATCTGTGAAAAAACGATTCCTCGCTGTGCTTTCTTTATCACATCTGTCAGGGAGTGTTCTGAGGAACTATTTGACCTATCTGTAACTGAGAATGCTGATGCTGCTGCTACTGCTGCTACTGCTGCTGTGTATACCAGCCGTCGTATTTTCTAGCCACTCAATACGTGATAAGCTCAAATATTATCTACACCACCTGGATACGTAGTATTCCACTATTGTCGTTTTCGTAGGAACTTCCTTCCACACGCTACACAAATGTGGAATGGACTACCCGCAACAGTGTTTTGGGGTCGATATAACATGGATACTATCTCTACTTTAAAAGCCAGCATCGCCCCTGCCGGAAGCCCCACTGGGTCACACGAGGTCGTGGGAGACGGTGATCACATCACCACTGCAGAAACCCGTGCACTCGTTTGACTCGTTTCTTCTAAAAAAATGGTGTCGACATATAAGATGTCACGCGCTACTAAAAAAACTGATTTGTCTTGTCACCAATTTTCGAGAACACTATTTCAATTCTTGACTCTTTCAACGTTTATTGTATGGTAAATCATTTAACATTAATATGTTGCCCAGACATTCCATTCTCCATTTTCTGCCAAAATTCGACGTTGAGAAGTACATTTTTACTCCTTGCAATGTCTTACTAGAATGCAGTAGGTCCCACATCGTTTTTATTAAAGGACGCTGTTCCACTTCGCCATGATAGTTTTCGAAATACATAAATCTAGACACAAATGAATTTAAAGTTATCTATTCAGCGCAAAATAATAAAATTACGCTCAGATAAAACTACTTCTCGAAAATTGTTCTAAAAGTAGTGAGTTTATGTTGAATGCCAACTAAATTTGATATTACCCAACAGCTAAACGAACTTTTCGCATATATAAGTAGTTTAAAATTTTAATTAAAATTCTCTATACTAATGTCAGTAAAAAAGTTTCCGCCGACGTTAACTTATATAGGAGGAATGGAACTTGGGCCGCTTAAATGCAAATGCAAGGTGTGGAATAGTAAAACACAGGTTGAAGTTGCTTAATTATAGAGTAAAAATTGTGTAAAGTTAGTCTTTATATCATTTCTTTTACGAATTTCATGTAATTTTTTTAGTGTGAACGAGGTGACTAGGTTTCTGTCTATTACAGTTTACATTCTTATTTATAATACTAGTGATCCGTTTGTGGCTTCGCCCGCTAGAACTACAAAGTTAAAACTTACTAATCTGAGTTATTTTCTGGAAAATCTGAAATTTCGTATATTGTTTTCTTGGGAGTTCTGGGGAGTCGCTGCGCCACGAACGTTTGCACTTTAAATATAACATTGTCCTAGCATCACATGTACTAACAATACCATAAACATTTCTTTGTGCATATTCTCATACAAATCTATTACAAAGTATACTCACAAATAAAATGTACTAACATTTGGGAAATGGAAAAGTCTTGTCGGAAGAAATTCCAAATTTATGTCTTAAGTGAAACTGCTTTCAAAATTCACTTTATTTCGTTCTGGACGTTATATTTAATATTAGGTTAAGGTGCTACAATTGTATAATAAATTTATTTGTGTTTCTTGTTTAATATTAAAAGTTAAGGTATATTTTATAAATCAAAGAATCAAAATGCTATATAACGTAATATTTAACGTAACAACATTAAGCACGGCGTTTAAGTACGTGACTTTAATGTCGCAGGTTTTTTCGAAAATTAGACGGCCTATCTTTCCATATGCGTAAATTAAAAAAAAAATATGTTATAACACAAACCAGTTGTGGCATAAGGGCACAAGGGCGATTTAAACGTGACAGATTGTGGGTGTAGGAGGAAATTAAATATTAAATATTTTCGTTCTTTCACTTTGATATGGAGACAAAGTTTGAGTTGAGTTCTAGGTACCCTCTGCCTATCCTGATACAGTATGAAGTTAAAAAAATGTTTTAACCTAAATTTACCATCAAAAACTACCGACTTCAAATAAAAATAACTGAACAGATACACGTATTATGTCAATATTAACCCAAGCACGAAACTAATAAAACTTCGTTAAAACTACTACAGCGGAGGTACAGTTATTCAACGTTATTGTATTTGTTTGTTCGACGGTCGTATTGTAGGCGAGAATATTTCATTTTCCACAGTGTAAATCATTTAGTTACTAGTTTGTTGCATATAATGAGTTGGGAGATTTTACACTAAAGCTGCTGCCTAGGGTTAAAGGTGGAATTACACCAAGTTATTTCTATTATTATTGAAAATATAAAATAAATTATTAAGGCAGAATTATAAGACTGTAAAAACGACAGATTGTAGGTTCGATTCCTATTCAAGGAAATGAATTATTTAATATTGTCATTTCTTCTTCAAAGTCTAATCGGGGAAAGCTGCGTTTGGATCGTTCCTTTTACATATTGTATAGAATTTAAGAATTATTTATTTTATACTGTTGTATATTTTATACATAGATTTTTTTTCTAATACATGATAGCAGGTATATCAGCATAATCTACTATCAAGGTAATAAGTTCTCCTCCTGAATTCAAAATATTACGTATTGAATGGCGAAACTTAACGCTGTGAATTTTATTGCCATTTCAGAAAAGTGGGAATCGAACCCCCAACGTTGTCCCTCAAAATTCAAAAAGCTATGCAAAATGAAGTAAGTAGGTGCATAACAATCTTTAGCCAGTAGTACTTAATTGGAGCTCGCTCAACTTGTCTTAAAGTCAGCGTCGGTTCACAGTTTTATTGTACTAGTTCCTAGAGAATAAATTCGCTATTATTTTGAATAGCTTTATTTATTTCTAGTAATGGTGTAACGAGATATGGATGTCTGAGTTAGCCATTTAATTTGTACTGAGAAATATTAATGAGTAGATAAGTTCAATAAATCGCTTCTTGTTGTATCCTGGGTAGGCAGAGTAGGTAGAGGAACATATTGTTGGGACATTTCATCCGTCAATTCCTTCTGTCAAGTTCTTAAATAAATAACCAGTTCTTAAATAAATCACCAGTTTTTTATAGAAAGTTCTGTAAATTGTGTAGTAGGCATTACATAATTTTTTTTAGTTTCGTAAATGGATAAGCATTGAGATACATTAGTGTTATTATAATTTCTAGTTTCTATTGGTTTTTTAACCGACTTCTGTAAGAAGCAGGTTATCAATGCGACTGTATTTTTATCTTTGTTACCTTAGAACTTTTCACTGAACCGATTTTGACGATTCTTTCCTTATTCGAAAGCTAGTGCTTACCGAGTCATATAAGTCATAAATTTGAATTAAGTATATGCGCTACAAATGGACGAATAATTCAATATCTTTCTTCTAAATTAGTCCATTAATCTACCATTTTTCTTTATATTCCTTAATAATACAATTAAAAATAAGTAAATGAAGATAGAGAGTTAAATAAATCGTTCTCTTACAAGGAAATCGAACTAACAATCATCACTTTACAGCACTGCGCTATGATGACCAGTTTTCTCTTTTACCTCCTAATATGCAATAAACTAACAAATTCTAAACTAAGCCGAGGTCATAAATAAATTTTAGTGAATTAACAATGTCGATTGTATGAGGAATTATCGTTACTGCTCCATTTTAGATTAGGCACTATTGAGTCTACGTTATAATCTAGCTTCGGTCTATAATGTATTGCCATGTATTTTGTGTATTATATTATGACTAGCGGACGCGCGCAGCTTTGCTTCCGTATTTAGGGGTGAATTCTAATAACCCATGAAACATATGTTCAAAGAAATATTTTTAAGAGTCTTAATTTCAAATTTTATAAAAATCGATGGCGATTTAAAGATTTTTCCATACAAACTTTCAACCCCTTATTTGCACCCTTAGGGGGTAAATTCTAGAAAACCATGAAACATATGTTCAATTAAATATTTTTAAGAGTCTAAATATCAAATTTTATAAAAATTGGTGACGATTTAAAAAAAACCTATACAACTTTCAACCCCTTATTTGCACCCTTAGGGGTAGAATTCTAGAAAACGATGAAACACGTGTTCAATTAAATACTTTTAAAAAACGTGCGTCTTGCCTCAGTCAGTGAGGACAAGTCCTTTTATATATATATAGATAAAGGATTGAAATATTGTGAAAAAGTTTTATATAGAATTTAAAAATATTAATAATCATATTGGGTTATTTTTTTTATGCTTCACGCTGTATCCCGCATATATCAGTGTAGGCAGAGGGAACCTGGGAATCTAGAATTAAGATACTCTGTTCCCATTAAGACTTTTCCATTCGCTACTTTCCGCCGAATTCTAAAGGCGTTACGTGGTTAGCGGCGAAACTCAACGCCGAGCTTTGTCTCGTTACTGAGGAAATAAAAAATTTAAACATTTTATTCCTACAAGTGCGATCCCACAACAATCGCGCTCACAATCGCACGCTTGTGCCCCTTAGTTATGAAAAAAAAAGAGTGAAGCTAATAAAAAAAGTGAAAAGAAAATGCTGGTTACAGTTGACTTCACAAGAAATCATAAAAATTCAAGTTAGTATATCAAAAGCAAATCTAAGTTAGGCTATGGCAAGTTCGTTCTTTCTAATTTTAAACTTATCATAACTTTACGAAACTTCAAAAATATATTCCTTTTCATTTTTACTATTATTTACACCACATTTAGAAGTTGGATGATGATAAAGTTAGATATAATCTATATATATAAAAGGACTTGTCCTCACTGACTGAGGTAAGACGCACGCACAGCCGTAACCGCTGTGCGTAGAAACGTGGAATTTGGACAAATGTTTACTTTCATAATCTGGACATCCACTAAGAAGGGATTTTGAGAAATTTTAACTCTAAAGGGGTGAAATAAGGGTTGAAAGTTTGTATGGAAAAACTTTTAAATCTGCACCGATTCTTATAAAAAAAATTTAAATTCAGACTCTTTAAAATATTTCATTGAACACATGTTTTACGGTTTTTTAGAATTTACCTCCTAAGGGTGCCAATAAGGAGTTGAAAGTTTGTATGGAAATATCTTTAAATCGGCATCTATTTTTATAAAATTTGAAATTTAGACTCTTAAAAATATTTCATTGAACACATGTTTCGTGGTTTATTTTAATTCATCCTCTAGGGGCACAAAGCAGGCGAAGCTGCGTGCGTCCGCTAGTATGAAAATATTTAAATAATAAGTTATTAGGATTATTAAGTTCAATGCGGCAAACGAAAAACGAAGTGTGTTTTTACTAGATTTTTTTTGCTTACCCTGGTTTACGCAGAAAAAAAAAGTATTAAATACACTATTATTCAAAAGATATTTTAAATGTATTTTGAGGCTGCAGCGGCATAGCGACTTTAAACACGGCAGAAGTGGGTTTGATTCTATTTGCACCATTAAGAAGACGAAGCCCGGTGATGAGTTCCACCACAAAGCAAACTATGTCTCGAAAATTGAGCAAAAACTGCTATAGGTGGGATACAGCATGAAGCTTTGAAGAAAATAAAGTACTTTTATTGAAAAAAAAAAACAAAGAATATAGAGAAGATAAATTCTTCTCTATTTAGAATATTTAACATTATTTTTAAGAAGTATAATATCATATTTTTTAAATTATATAACAAATTGATTTTCACACAGATCACACTGGCCCTTAATAAATGGCCTCTCCTAAATCAAACGCACGATTGGAAGTAGAATTAATGGTCTCGAAATGTTTAATATTTGTTAATTTGCCTGGTATATTTGTTTGTATCGGCTTGCTGTTTCCAGAGGGATGAAAATAGACTGAAAGTAAGAACTTTTGGTCAAAAAGTGGGGAACGGAGTGTCCACTTTCCACCAAAATTTGGAGGCATTGCATGTTTGCTTCGTTACCAAAGCGAGGAAATAAAAATTTTAAATAATTCCTTGACTCAAGTGGGAATAGAAACCACGATCGTGACAGTCGTACTTGTACCTCTGCACCACGACTAGCCTCAATTCTGACTGCTTATTTTATTTTCCCGATAAAGTCACTACAATAAGAAAAGCAATACAAACACTTCCCGCTATTGCTATCAACCCTACAACCATGTATCTCAATAGCATTTCCTCTATATATTCTATATATTCTAGACATTCTATTCTATATCTTCTAGACAAATACAAATTTGAACTCTATTTACTTGAAGAGTTGGTTAGAGACGAAATTCATCAGTGATTTGTCTTCGACCGCAAGACTTGGCGTGTCCGTGCCATATAAATTAGTGCACCTGGCTCTATAATTAAACGATTGATAGGTTGATGCGGAACATTGGTCAGTATTTGTGTAGGTGCTAGTAGCACAGTATAAGGGTATCCTGAATTGAAGTTACAGATTCAAATTTATTTTTAACTATATTTTATCTTAAGTTGACTTGTAACTATGAAACTATTTAATAAAATTAAAGAAACGGATTTTCACCTATGTACAGTGAGCTAGTGATGGATATGATATCATCGAGCTGGTCATCATCAGATGAAGCCAGGATCCGATCATCATTAGGTAGTAATGGAACCTATAGGAAAGTGAGCTGTTTCAAACAACAAGAAATATAATTATCAAATACAGAAAATCAACTTCTTTTCGAATAAAGAAGTCAGTTAAAAATTACTCCTTTGTTTATAACTTTTCTTCATAGTTCTAAAAATAATTAGAAGTTATATATATTTACGTTCTTGTCCTTCCAATATGATATATAATATATTTTATATGCTTAAGTTGAGAGCTGAGTGTTTCAATGAAAAAAGTTAATTTCCTTTCGTTATGGCGTTATTTGTAACGGAAATTGAAGCACGTTAAGATGATTGCGGTAGGTGTTAAGGAATATTATTTTTAGCACCCTCATATTAGCTTCACTTTGTATCTACCAATGTATGCAAAAAATATCATAACAATTTTTTGAGCCACTTTTTGCCTACCAAATTGCTTTAAAATTTGTAATATGTTTTTACTATAATTAGATTTTCTTTTCCATGAGTTTGATTTTTTGTCGAAATAACAAGAATAATGAGTTGAGTTCCTCTACTCATTATAATTGTAAAAGGTTGTAGAAAATTGTGTTGAAATTATGGATACTATTCTTTTCAGGTACGAAACTCTAAAAATGGAAACACTCAGCTAGCAATGGTACTCTTATATATTAGGTAATTCTATAGGAATATTCATGACACCTAATTCGAAATGTAACATAGAATAAATCTCCTAAAATACCTAAAAAGATATGCTAAAATAATGAATAAATCTAAAAACATATTAAGAACCCTGATAAGCCTATAAGAAATATATTTGGGGCTACCATAATGTCTTCGTAACGATCCTCTATGAATAACGCGTATAGATAACAAGAATAGCTAAAGTTGCCTCAATAAATTCAACTTTCATAGTTTTTAGGATTAGTATTTGAGAACTTTTACTTTAAATTGAGATATATTTTGCTTTTGTCATACTTTTTAATGTTTTCCCAAGTAACTATTAAATAAGTGGTCACAAGTCGTTCTAGTCACCTTACCTTGTTNAATTAAATTAGCGGTTTGGGCCTGATTGCGTAAAAGACAGACAGACAGACAGACAGACAGAGTTACTTTCGAATTTATAATATAGGTATGGATATGAAACAAAGCATTTAAGGCTACACAGGCGTAAGACTGTAACGCGACAGTTTGTGGGTTCGATTCCTACTCGGGGGAATGAAATATGTAATATTTTAATTTTCTTGAGAGGAGCCCATGGCAGTACCTGGAGATTACTGGGACACATTAACATTCTCCTTGGAAAGGGTCCGTGGGTTGTCGATTTGATTTCCATTCGGGGGAGTGAATTATATTGTAACGCCTCAAAAATTCGATGGAACCTAGTATTAAGGCACTCTGTTCTACATTTTCCGCCAAATACTAATAATATATTTAATTGTTCGTTTACAGAAAAAAATAGCAAATATTTAAATATTAAAACATTCACATTTGGTATTAAAACATATACAACTTTTGTATGTGTAATAAAAACCTCCTTTTGAATTATTCACGCTTCTTTTTTACGATATAATGTTATTAAGAAAATACGCTCCGTCGACTCATTTGCCCATATTATATTACAGATATAAAAACAGATTCCTTCAACAAAGTTGATATAGTTAGAAATATTTTTTTAACTATTATGTATGTACGAATTGATTTAAGACGGTCTCAAAACTAAAACTACGTTCTTTATGTAGTTATTATAATTTACCCTGGATGTCCGTTTAACACTAAAATAATTTCAGTTAAACAAAATACTTACTTTTTTTCTAGTATGCTCTACGACCTCACGTGATGTCCATATAACCATCTCTGAAAACTACATTTCATTTTCCTTTCCACCAGAATCAATGACGCAGAACGCGGAACTCTGGCACGTAGAACTCAAAATCAAGCTCTATACCAGAACAAGAAAAAAATATTCCCTAATCGAACCCAAAACCATAGCGTTAACAGTCTGAAACTATCGCACTGGGTCACCATGGTCTCTTTAGTAAATCTGTATCTCATTTCATTTATTTTACTCGCTTTAGCACCAAAATAGTCCAAATTTGTGTCCAAATTCAAGTATACATATAACATTTTCTAACTAAATCGTCCAAATATGGGGGGAATGTTTCCCCCGTGCAGGGCTCTAATCCACGATTGATGGTGGCGTTATAAAGGGGTAACTGATAACGTCATCATATATCAATCTTGTATCTCTGGAGAGTAGACAGTTTCAAATATTTGAAATTGCGAATCAATATTCATTAAGAGATTTTAAGCTGTTGCTTAAGTTACTGAATTGAATTAGAGTGCTATGTACGGTATGCCTGAAGTGTCTTGGGCGAAAATCTATACCGGTTGGTTTCCAAACTCTGAAAGAAGAATTGGTAGATCCAAAGGGAGATGGTGAGAGCTGGATTATTATAGGCTTGACTGGTGTAGAATATACGAAATAGGCCAATAAGAATAAATGGAGACAGGTCTTTGCCCAGCAATGAGACAATCCAGGCTAGTATAATAATAATGTAAGGAATGGATTTAGCTCTCCTTTAAAATTTAGAACTTAAGAATTATAAATATTTATTTAGAACCTATTAAAATATTCTGTTCTATTTTTTATTAAGAGACGTTGTGTATAAGCATACATTTTTATCTGGATATACTTTTTAATTCTTTTTTTACACGTAGCAAGAGGATAGACAAAGATATTATTATATAAGTCTTGAGTCTTACGTCCAAACCGAGGAAATGCCCATAATTTATTACACCGAGTCGAAATCAAACCCACGAGCATCACATGTAAGAAGGTGAATTATTATACTCTAATTTTTATTTCCAATATATTTTTTAAATTATTCCGAAATATTTTACAAAATACCATTTAAGAATAGCATTGATGTAAGATTTTTCATACACATTGAGCCTGCTCCAAAAGGCACCTTTGTTTTCAATCCCTTGTTCCAATTTAAAAAGTTTCGCGATAATCGGATATTCTGATTAGGATTTTTTCTTCCCCATTCTGACTTTTCATAATCCATTTCGTGGACTTATCCCATTTTGGCAGAATAAGGCCATTTTATGGTTAATTTAGTATGAATTTCTTCATACTCGTATATTTGTTGCGAAATATGGTTTATTGTTCTGAAAAGTATCTTTTAATTTTGTTTTTATTGAAAGTAATAAAGTTATAATTATATTTGTTTATAATAAGCCTAAGCTGTACGTAGGAACCTATAACTAGGTTCCATTTCCCCTCAAAGGTCCGATTAATATATTTTTTTATTCAATTGAGTTACGCTGCTCAAAATGAAATTATTCGAATTTAATTATAACACAGTGATCATTGTATCTCTGCACTAGATTATTTTCACAAAGTTTAGCTAGACCAAAATTTTCTCTGTCTAGCTTACTATTTATTGGGTATAAAAATATAAAGTGGAGAACGGAATGTTGCACAAGTTTCCTCTCTCTCGTTCTCAAATACTTGTAATGAGTGACAAAGCGTAAAGCTGCTATAATAAAGAAAATCTTAACATTACTCAATCTTTGTAAATTAACGAAAAGTGGAGAGTGCGGTCACTATGTACATTCTCTCTCTGTACCTTTCAATAAAACCATTACAAAAAATAGGTAACGATATGAAAAAAAAAAAATTGCCGGATTTAATGGATACTACCAAGCTTTACTGAATTGAATGGTTTAAATTAACGATAAAATTGGTCTCCAATTTCGACACAAAGTGGCACTTAATTTCATATTGATGTTTCATAATAAATATTTTGGGAAGTGTTTGTAAATTTTAAATTCAATTATATTGTCATTTCTTTGTGGAAAAGTTTTTATATATGAGGCCGCCGAGGTACACTTGGTTCGTTCTGGAGGAGATTCGTCACTCAATCCATAATACTTCATGAATTCGGCGGAGAGTGGAGAACAGAAGTTTTTTAAAGAAGACCGATGAAGTGTTTTAACACTAGGACACCAGGTTTCCTCTGCCTATCTTGCTGCTGTACGGAATACATTTGCATTTAGTTAATGTATTACGTGTTATACATATATTACGTATTAGTCTCTCGTATCTACCCTATAATGACCACACGGACTTCTCGAATAATAAAAGTTTTCTGTTCAGTGCGGATTTAGGGAATTGTTTTAGGTATTTTGTTAATAGCGTTTGAACGTTTGCTGCAGACAAAACTATTGGAAAACTTTTACTTGTCGTATATTAATTATTATATATATTTTAAAACAATTCAATAAAGACGGGTGGTCCGTATTTTTATTAACTTTCTCAAATTATCAAATAATTTTTTGTAAAAGTAGCCTCATAACAGACAAATTGAATTTATATTTCTTAAAATCCTAACTTTTGAACATGTTTACATTTTAAGAAGCGTGAAAGGCTTCTTCAGGCTCCTACATTAGATATATTATTCCTCATTATTCCTCAAAATTTCAGCTTTGCTAAAATGACGTATGTCTGGGGGCTCTTGGATCTTGGTCTAATAGTACCTACGACAAATTAACAGAAATACAAACGTTGACTTGTAAAATATGTTAGCTAAATATCTGTTCACGGTGAAGGTCTAGTGGATTTCATTTCACTGTTTTGCTTGGTTTAAGTTAGAAGAATATATTTTTTATTAATTGTTTGATATAAATTTCCTTTACCCCCCCCCCACCCAAAAGGAAGGGTGTTATAAGTTTGACCTGACTGTTTATGTGTATGTCTGTGGCATCGTCGATCCTGAATGATTGAATGGAATTCATTGTGTTTTTTTTAATAGAAAGCCTTATTCATATCGGTGGTTCTTAGCTATCTTTTATAAAAGTCGGATTAGCAGTTTAAGAGCTACAAGCACTTTTTAAAACGAGGTAATATATTTTTTGGTGGATTTTAATTCATTTTATTTTTATGCTCTTCATTAAGAACTAGTGTGTAGACGACTACCGAGACGGTAATATGGAGAAACAAACACAACTTGGTGTAGCTACTTTCAGTATTCGTTGATTTGGAAAGTGATAATAGAAGTTAGTAGGTATATCATTTGAAAGTTTTATTACAAAAAAATATGAGAAATATATAAATAAAACTAACCAATCAATCAACTATATAATATATATAGTTCGATTCTATAACATTTACAAAATAAAACGTTGTGTTAAGTTCCGCTACTCAACACGTAATATTTTGAAAATAAAACGAAATTTCTTAAAACTAGGTTCTCTACCTATTCTACTAAAGGCGGGATATACACCACGAAGCTGTATTATATTATTGCAAAAAGAAATGACGTAATCGTGCATCACTTTCTCGAATCGAGGGATACTGTGTTATACTTTGTCTGTCAGTCACTCAGTTACTGCTATATAAATTTACCAAGAAATGTATGAGTGGGTCTTACATATCTTGACAGGAACTTCTTAACTTTCCTCGTAATCTCACAACTTAGACCGGCAGCTTAAGGGCAGATTTCATTGCACGCCCGCCTAAAGGCCGTGAATAATTCATCTCGAGAGCGTTTCGCTGAATAAACATGGAACTGCCAACTAAACTGCTAAACAGTAAGTTATTTTTACCTTTCACGAGTGGAATTAAATGGTTTATCCTATATTTAATATTAATATATCAAATGGATGCCACCATGAGCATCCAGATGGTGGATCATGCCACCATGAGCATGACTTTTGACTGATTGAAGATTGTACATGTACAGTTAAACACTGTCTGGCTACAGAGCCCACTGCACCCCACTTGAGAGAATGAATTATTAATTATTAATATTTTCATTTCTTCCACAATACCTCAACACACTTTACCTGGCGGAAAATGGAAAACGGAGTGTCTTGACACCATGTTCCCTCTGTCTAGCCTGCTATATAAATTAACAGAAGTTATTATAAATTATAATGTAATCTAAAATACAGCTTTATCTCAAATTTAGTTTATTACGTAATATATGTCTGGCTTAAATGCATTTGCATTTACTGGATGGCAACAAACCACTGCTTGGCACTATTGTAGCCGTACTACAGTCAGTTATGTTTATGTAATGCAAGTTAAAGTTAATTAAATTAAAATTATTGTTTCCAATTAAACGGTAATATTAATAAATGTATATTATACTTTATACAACTAGAAATACCCTTTTTAACAGAACAAATTAATATGACGAATGTAATGAGCTCAAAATCGAAATGTTTCCAAGTAAGTGGGTGCCAAGGTTCCATCAGCCATCTTTCAATGCCATCATCAGACAAGCTAGATGGTATTATAAAATGATATTGTCATGTAATCTTCATGTAATTAACAACATTCATGATGAGACAACAATAATTACATGTCGCTCGACATAATAAAAGCCTATTAATATGAATCTATTAACTATGAATTATTAGAATTACTGTACATTTCTCCGCTTGCGCCACTCAACACGTAATGTCTCAAGAACTCAGTGGAAGGTGGGGAACGGAAGTGTCTTAATGGGAACGGAGTGTCTTTAATGAGAACGGAGGCTATCTCCCCCAAATAGGAATCGAACCACGTTACAGTCGCACACTTTTACTCCTGCACGACGACCTATACATTTATGTACATAATAAATGTAAGTTTATATTTCATTTAAAATTTTATTAAATCCCCAGCGCAGCAGACAGTTGAGATTGACTTAAAGCCATTACTCGTATATATTAGAAAAGCGCGACACGCACTTCGAATCCAATTTGCGGCTTACAAATCTTATAAACGGAAAAAACGAATCGCTCCTTCCATTAAATTAGGCAGTTTAATAAAATTAGGAAATAACAAAAAAGCAACAAATAACTTGACGTGATTCATTTGAATCACGTCGACTCGAAAAATAAACTTGACGTGATTTAAATGTATCACAGTCAAGGGAAAAATTTAATCTTAAACGGCAAGGAATCGTACCGTTCCTTTCTCAATCGGATTTAGCGTCCGTTGGGAGGGCTTGCTTATCTTCTTTATTAGTCCTCTTAATGGCCTGACCGGGACATTTGCTAGTATATGTATTATATAATTGCCATATATTTTTCTTATTCTTTTTATCATATGATTTAACATTAAAGACCGCGATAGCGATAAAACGACTGTAAACGAGACGGTTATGGGATCGATTTCTATGGGTTTCTATGGGTATTGTTTATTTTTCTCCCTCTGGCAATCATTCAACATTGAACTTGGCTCTCGTTTCATATTTATGTTTTTGATGATAATAGCAGTATACATAGTATTACGATATTCCGTTTTCTACTACCCTAAATTGAGAGATTGTTAGATTACGGAACTTAACGCCGCATTCAGTCGCCACATTGTAAGAGTATATATATATATATATAAAAATGTGAATTACGTCTCTAATGTACATACATGGTTACAGAACAAATTCTATTCGTTATAAACCAGTATGACATAAATGACATTAAAATTAAGATTGATGTTAGCAATTTTGCGCAAATATGGGCAGAGACGCGTGATGGGAGACATGCTTTGTATATATTGTTATTATGTTTACATGTGAATGTAAGCCACCGGAAGTTCATTAGTTTTTTTCTTTATTTTAATTAAGCTATAGACGTTGCCGATACTTCTTTTTTCACTTTTCCAAAATTATTAGTTGTTAACTCTATTGTTTTATTATTAATTGTTTATTAAACTAGGTTTAGAATTAGACGTTTTTTTAGCATATTGTACTCATTGTATCCCACACATTGTAGGGAAGGCAAAAATTAATTTTCCAAATTTGAAGCTAAAATATAAAGGGATATTATAAAGATTTTCCCAAAATTAATTTAATTATATACTCCAATTTAAACAATTATCCAAAAAAAGTGTTTTAAGGTAAAAAAAATAGAAAATCCCAGAACACGGTATCGTACTTAATATAAAATGTTTTAGGCCTAACAGACCCTTGGAGGATAAAAATCGTCTCACACCGACGAGGGTGAAGTTTGCGTGAAATTGTTTGGAACGTGAAAATTAAAAAAACGAGCTTATATAAGATTTAATTTTATATAAAATAAATAAGAATTCTCTTCATAGACAATGTTAATGCTATAAGCTTTTAGTTAGCTAGCCAAAATCAACTGAAATCGAGAATGGACAGGTTTTTATTACTTTATCATGGGTGTACGCGGCGTTGAGTGCCGTCACTAAATACTCTCAAAGTTGGATGGAAAGTGGTGAAAGGGCTGCCCTATAATTAGACTCCCTCTGCCACACTGCTATGCGAACAAATGGAATCGTAATTCTGCTTTTTTTACTACCTTTTTGTCTTTTACGAGACTCATTTATAGAGTACATGGATTTTAAATTTGTATTTATATTATTTTTTTAAACCTGGGAATGTAATGTTATGACACTCCACCCCTTTTGTGACACTTCTGCTTCCCACTTTCGGCCAAGTTCTGGAGGCATTGCTTGCATTAACGGGGAAATGAAAATATTAAATATATAATTTCTTTGAATGAGAATCGAACCCACAACCTGTCGCGTTTATAACGCACACTTGTGCCAGTGCGCCACGATTGACTTAATTTGTATAATATAATATATTTCTTTTTTATTTTCACGCTGTAACCCGCATACACCTGAGTAAGCAGAGGAAACATTAACACAATTATTCTCTAATCTCCATCAAATACTTTTCGAATGGCGGAACTCAACGACGCGCTAGGTCTAATCACATTTTCTCCTATCAAAATGAAATTCATATCCATCTTGAACAGTCAACCAACTGCGCCCAAAGCATCTATCATATTTCAAAATACATATATATGTATATATATATATATATGTATATTATATGTAGAGAATACTCAATAAAGTACTAAAGTCCGATCACGTTTCGCATTCACATAAAATTCATACATACAGTGACTGGGGCGTCACGAGAAATGATCGCAGTTTTATTTATCTCCAACTTGAAAACAAACGCCTTACAGGCTTTCTTTTNTCGGAATAACGGGAACAAAGAGCTACGAGATTAGCCTTTTCCTCTGGATTTAGGTGGTCTGTACGTAAGCGTGAAATAACGTCTTGGGTGCGAGTCTTTAGTTGATGAGTACTTGTGCACTCAACGTTAAATAAATCCGCGTGAGCCGGACGATCGAGCGAGAATATAATATCGTTAGGTGTCGGATTTTCGATCTCTAAATAACAACGATTATTTTTCACAGAAGTAATGCATTCATGAACAATGCAATTACATNTTTCGGAGAGGTAGGCAGAGAGAAAGAAGTAAGTGCCAAGACTTTTTTCTCTACTCAAAATTAAGAAATTATAAAACTATAAATATAAAGTGACATTTTAAATATAAAGTGTAACTGCTAAACTTCCATACAATTATGCCGCTGACAGATTTTATTTGGAAGGCGGTACGAAAGGAACAAACCATTGTTCTAAGTCGCGAATTGGAAATAGGTCATAGATTTAACATTTCATTGTCTGTCAACTGACAAATCGCCGGTCGAGGTTGTTAAAGAGAGGACTTATATTGGGTTTTGCCAATAATTTGACAGCATTTTTTGATGAGGATCTGAGAATTTTATCACTAGGTTGCTAAATGTATGTTTTAGCTTCACACTTCTCGCATATAGCATGGTAGGCAGAGGGAACTTGGTTACCTAGTGTTTAAACACTCGCGTTTTCATTAAGATACTTCCGTTTCCCACTTTCTGCCAAATTCTATAAGTTTTGCGTGCTGAGTGGCGATTACCCATTGCCGCGTTGCAGTGGTCATTACTAGAAGGAGGAAATGAAAATATTAAACATATCATTTCCTCTAGCGGGAATGGAACTCACAACCGTTATGTTTGCACTCGCACCCTGTCTACACCACGACTACACCCAATGCCTCCAGACTCCAGTAGAATGTGGGAAACGGAGTGCCTAAACACTAGGTTCCCTCTGCCTAATATGCTAAGAAACGCGCGAATTATTCATCACATAGAATTTCAAGAAAGTTGAAGCTGCATAACTTCTATACTAAAATTTTACTGTTTGTTACAAGTCAAAGGCAAAGTACATTGTAAGTTATACGTATATACCGACAACTAGAGGCATCTGCGCGCTATTTATTAGTATAGCTTTTGGTCTTGCTTAACGAGTAGCTAGTTTGGTAAATAGTTTAAATGTAATTTTTTATTGAAATTCGCGATTATTTTATATTTTAGTTTAGTTAGATAATTAAAATCTCATGAAGCAGTCGAGTCAGCATATAGCTGAGTAGGCAGAGGGAGCGTGATATAAAAGCACCCCTTTCCCCATTTATTCCCCAAATTTAAATTTTTTATCAAATACAGTATAATATGTACTATAAAAATAAATAAAATGGTAAAAAATACCACCTATTCCGGTAGTATAATATAAATTATCACTTAGCAACTGCTTGTGGCAATAATTTCCCTACAATACAGCCTAAACTAACAGAAAGTTTTAATTTATACGAGGTAGGGTCAGTTATACCCCTACAGGTTGGTTGAACCTTAATAAACTAGCAAATATTACCAGTAAATACCAGACTTTGCCCATTGCTTTACTTGTATTGTAAATATAATCTTTAATGAGGCTGTCATGACACAGCAGCTTGTATTGACTTGACTTGATTATAAACGCGATGGTTGTGGATTCCATCTCCATTCAGGGTAGTGATTACATTTTTAATTATTTTCATTTCAACAAAACGCTATGTAAAGTTCCGCCACTTATATATTTCGAAAATTGGGTGGAAAGTAGAAGACGGGGTGCCCTAAGGATGCCCACTGGGTTTCCTAGAAAAAAATGTGAAACCGTTTCCCTCTTTCTACTACCAGGGAAACTCAACGTCGCGGTTTGTCTTACCAGAGATCCGCGCAATATCTCACTAGAGCGGATAAATGAAAATAATTTTAAATAATTTTTCTCCCTTGCGCCATCAATTTCTCAAACAAAAATTAATAGAAAAAACATCATAATAACAAATATTATTTCAAGACCTAAAAATGACATAAGGCATGTTTAAGCACTGCATCCGCATTTAGCTCCAACATAATGTCGTTTGAGACCACTTAGCTCTATGTTAAGTGTACTTGGCAGGGCCTTTTATAATGAAAGAGAGCCGACCATCGTGGAAAGCTATTTTTCTTATTTTACTAACATTTTTCAGTTGGATGCGAATAAAAGTAGGTTAAAATGCATTTTTTTAAGTTTATTTTAGTGTAAAATCTGATCTACAGTGAAAGGCAGAGATAATCTTCTATCTATATCTATTCTTTCCGCTTTCTAATTGAATTCTGAATTGTGTGTTGGACTGTGAAACTTAACGCCGCATTTTCTCTTACAACGAGCGGAGACTTGAAAAAGAAATCATTACTCCAGAAAGGTATCAAACTCACGTCCACATTTACACGGACGCTACCTGCGGTGGGTACAGCCATTGAATCAGTATATATGTATAAAAGCTTTCAAGAAAAATATATAATTCCTTATTATTTAGTCATTTAACAATCAATTAGGTCTATACAATTTTTCTAAGAAAATATCAATCTTGCTGGTTCTTTCAACCCATGTATACCCTTGTAAGCCTATTAAGCTACCATCAACAAGGCGAGGCTGGCCCTTATCAATATCTTAGGGCCCACGGGAAATCAAAGCTAGCGACAAGTTTAATCAGNTGGTATATAAGCATATATTTCACTTCACAATAAGTTCACAGAATTACAATAATATAGAAGGAGAAAGTCAAGAGCACTGTGCACATAGGTTAAGATAGCGGAAGAATAAGCATAGACAGAAATATAGAATTTAGGTAAACACGTGGCAATATTAAGAATAGCGTGGCGCAAAGGGTCAAGCAACACAGGCTTCGCGTCAGACGGTGAGGTTGTGACTGGTGGCGAAAATATTTAATATTTTCGTAAATGGCGAGGAGTTCGCGATCGTATGCTGAATATTTTCTCTGCGCTGCACTTAACTTGCGGGAAAAGAAAGCAAGGGGTTGCCAATGTCCATCATTCAGCTGTTGAACGACTTCTCGTCATTTCATCTACGTCTAGATATTATTTATTGCTACAAAAGCTACAGTTGACAATTTAGTTGTACCGTCTATTATGCGTTTATTGCGTACATCTACTAGCAGGTTAAAATAGGATAAAAAATCTACACCAATGATAGCTCTAGTTACATCTGCTATAATAAATTTCCAACAAAAATCTCTACGTAAGCCTAAATTAATATTAAATTGTACGGAACCATATGTGTCGATCGTGGAACCATTTGTCGCACACAATTGGTAATTGGTCTTCACACGTCAATCACGCAGTGCAGACCGGGGGAAAATGCATAAGTCGGTTCCAGTGTCCACCAAGAATTGAATTTTCGACCTGCAATCTGTCACGAAGAGACGACCATTTGTAGTTGGAGGGCAACCTGCGGCCGCCATTACAGATTGCCTTGAGCGTTTCCCAACTTAAAGTCGCAAGGTCGTATGCATTTCTTCGCTTTCTTTCCAAATTTGAAATGGTACCAACATTGCGAAAATTTTCTATAATTCGAATGAGATCGAGAAGATGGTGTTCGCGGTCTCTGCTGGTACGAGTTCTGTTTCGTGCGGGAACGGGAACGGTAACACTCGTCTATTTGCGTTGTGAGGGAGCTGACCTGCTTGGTTAATTCCACAATGTGGCGGGCCATTACCTCCAGGGCCGATTCTCCTCCCGAGCTGGTCGTTGCCGCGGTTGGGGGTATTTTAACGCCAACTCGAAATGCCTCCGTCATCACCTGATATTGCGCCGGCGAATCAGATTCGTCCGTTTTCTTTACGTCATCATTGCGAGCCGTTAGTGTTTGATATTCTTCCGAAGCGGTGCTCGAAAAGTGTTCTCAACGGGGTCACCAGTTGTAAGGATGCGTGTGTGATAATGAATAAGTCTTTCTTATGGTATATAAGCGTATGTTTCACAACACAATAAGTTCACAGAATTACAATAATATAGAAGGAGAAAGTCAAGAGCACTGCACATAGGTTAAGATAGCGGAAGAATAAGCATAGACATAAATATAGAATTTAGGTAAACACGTGGCAATATTAAGAATAGCGTGGCGCAAAGGGTCAAGCAACACAGGCTTCGCGTCAGACGGTGAGGTTGTGACTGGTGGCGCGATCCGGAGCGAATGTGTCGCTAGGTGCCAGCTGAGGTGAGGGGCGCGAGGGCGGCGGGCACGGCGACTTGCCGGGCGACGCTGCGCTCGCGCATCCACGTATTATTATGTATATCTTAATATTTTATGCAAGTATGTATTATGTGTTTTGTGTATTTTATATATGAATATATAAGTATTTAATTTATAATGTGGGTTGCCCACAAGCCCCTAGACCCTATTCTGTTCCATGTCCCGTTTTGCTTGTACAAATTTCATAGTCATATAAGTACCCTGTGCTACTATCACAACAGCACCACACTTTATAGCCCCTTTTTATAGGCTTTAGCGGCATGTACTGCTTCAAACTGGACCTTCCTTTAAATTGTATCATGCTCTAATCGATACTTTGGGAAGAGGAATTAGAGGCATTGTTTTGAAATGATTGACTAAGTAAGGATATAACAGGACGATTTTTATATAATTTATCAAAATTTACATCTTCTCTACTTGGTTGTTGACTATTATCGTTCAAATGCAGTCTCTAAAATTTTTTGAAGCGTTTTATTGGCATAACTTCAGCTATTTCTGAAGAAAAAAAGAAATCCAGGATCGATGATCAATATAAATCGATTCGTTTAAGAATATGATAACCCATTATAATGAAAATGCCCGAAATAGCACTAATTTCCTGTTTGTCAACAGGCTGATTTTTTAAAATATTTTGCTACCTAAGTATAATAATAAGTTTTATTGTCACCTTATAAAATTCATCGGGATCTGGCCTGGTTGTCCAGAAATCCTTCCCCCATGACTCATCTTCACATTCAGATTCATCAGTCAGTTCTTGTTCTAAGGGTGATTGTACTATCAAAGGCTTCTGGCTGCGAGTTATCTAATTGTGAACATAGTGCTACTGTAGATGTACCTGACTCTGAACTATTTTTAGGTGTAGAATTCAAATGAGCAGGAGAATTTTGTAAAAGGTTACTTGAAACATAATCCGATTCAAGCCGAACCGTTGTATTGTATTCACGTTGAACTCTTCTGCCTCATCAGACTCAAATCCGTCTTCTGAGCCATCATCGGGAATGCCGAAAATCTGCTCCAATGTCTTTTTAATATCATTTTCATTCAAATAGCGCGGCATTTTTCATAAAAATCTGAGAAAAGAAGGAACTAGTTGCCGTGGAGGAAATATTTTTGAACTAGTTCCACAAATGTGTACATAACACGCCACGGGCGGCGGGAATATTTTTCCCACCAAGTAAAAAGTCCACTTATCTAACTACGATAGTAACTGCTGAGGTAAGCAAACAACTTGAAGAATATACGTAAATACATAATAAAAAATTGATTCTTACCTCTTTTCAAATAAAAAATATGAAGATTCACGGAGTAACAAAATTTCTTTCAAAATTGACAAAAAAAAAGAAAGATAAACAAAATTTTTGTTTGTGATATTATCGCCTCTGCCTTAAAAAGGGTTAAACCAAAAGAATGAAAGTTTAATGAACTAATATGACCAGTAAACTGTATTAATAAATTAATGTCTTACTTGAGTGAATATTAATAGATTTGAGTATATTAAATTTGTATGGCTCGTTGTAGAGTTGAGTTGATATAAACCACAGGATTTAAAGTAAAGAGTTTATTACGTAAGTTACAAAGTTTAAGTTGGATGCCAATCCGCGGTGAGAGCCGCCCGTCAACTGCGATGTTAATTGTACGACTAATTAATTTAAATATATTTCGATCTAATGCGTCATAAACTAGGTCGCATCGTCAGCTATATGAAAATCTGTACGTGAACCGTACATGCTCCCGAGACAAGATACAAATGGTGGATGGGCATCCAGTACAGCAAAACATATACAAAAGAAAATACGTTTAAAATAAAGTTTAAGTAAAAGAATAAAAGTAAACATTAAAAAAAATTTAATATGATTTGAAATACATCAAGAAATAAATCACTTTGACATATCTTCAAAAGTAAATATTTTCGGAAGCTCCAGCGGTGTAGAATGCGCTGCAAGTTTGATTCATGTAGGCATTTATTGCTTGGAATTGTTTATCAATAAATTCAGTATTTCTTTTCACTAAGTTATTTTCGGCTTCTATAATAAGTGTTTGGTTCTTTATAAGTTGTTATAGGTAATTATCGTTATTTTGTAAGTTTTGAATATCTCTTTCGTATTTTTGAGCAAAGTCTGCGTCTAACACCCCAAAAAGTGTTCTTGCTAATTTTCCAACTCCATCGAAATAGCCTCTCTTCTGCCGTGAATGCGATGACAATAACATTGTATTATATTCAAGTAAATGATGCAATTCATGACTTAATTGATTGACGACTGCTTCGCATGGCTTATACTCGTGTGATATTCTCTGACAAAGTCTGTCCATCTGGTCAATATGAATGTTAATTTTACTCGAAGCTTCCCAGTATGATGTTAAGTTATAATAAATCAAAAGCGTCCATTCGTCATGT
>JAKRZM010000543.1:0-14082 GCA_036379175.1 Heliconius cydno galanthus | reverse complement strand
CCCCCCCCCCCCCCCCCCTTGTGTTATTTTCGTGATTTTTATCAAACCCCTCCCCCCCTTTCAAGCCTCACGTGGTTAATGGACAACCCCTAAGTTATAAGTTAAGTTTGTTGATACCGTAGAACTGTTTCGTCACAGTGTCGTTAGTTCAGTTTAATCCCGAATTTGTTCCGCAGATCTTGATTTCACGAAGGTCCCCCTTTCACCAAATTTTCTAAGCTCGAAGGATTAATTTCGCGATTTTGAAGCTTGAAGGACTAAATTTCGAGATCTTCTTAGCTCGAAGGACCAAATTTATGTATGGCTCGTTGTAGAGTTGAGTTGATATAAACCATAGGATTAGCGAGTAAAGAGTTTATTACGTAAGTTACAAAGTTTAAGTTGGATGCCAATCCGCGGTGAGAGCCGCCCGTCAACTGCGATGTTAATTGTACGACTAATTAATTAAAATATATTTCGATCTAATGCGTCATAAACTAGGTCGCATCGTCATCTATACGTGAATCGTACAAAATTTATAAAATTACAGTGTTTATAAAATATTTCTCAAATCTTACTCAAAACTGACCTCACCAATTAGCCACATAGCAGTTACATGAATTCGTGTTTATGACACGTGTAAAATTAACTATTTAATTTTACTAACCTGTGACAGCATTAAATTTAATTAAATACCTTGCGAGTGATGGGTTATATTAAGAGAAACACATAAAGGAAATATCTAAAGAATACTCCTTCAAATCGTGATATGATACCCCGTGACCTTACTTGACCTCTGCACACGTTGACAAATATTCCCTTAAATATTCTTGAAATCCTTTAATTAAATTGATTTTTCTTATTTCTCTTATTTTAGATGGTGTTCTCAACATCCAGGTCGATTTGGATCATGAATACTTCAAAACTTGACCTCTGCACACGTTGACAAATATTCCTTAAATTCTTCTTGAAATCCTTTAATTTAATTGATTTTCGTTAATTCTGCGAGCCCAGACGGCGTCCTCAACATCCGGCTCGATATGGACCATGATTAAACAGGATTAAGAATAAGGGAAAATAAATTCGCTCGCAAGGGCGAAAAAGAACTTACTTTATTCTTCACAGATGCGACAATAATAATAAAAAAAATCGTCAAAAATGACAGAATATTAAAACGCCTCATAAAATTACAAATAAAATGTTGCTCGTTAAAAATATAATAGGCGTTGTTAACTATGTTTTATAATAAATTAAAATAAAGTTATCACTCACAACATCAGTTATATTATCACTCGCCAATAGAAGATTAATTAGAGACCAACTTTTATTATTTAAGATAATTAAAAATCATATGAACTCCCCGTTTCTTTTGAACTGAATTAATTTCAGATGCCCGCGAAGAGTTATGCGTAATCCATTACTATTTAATACACCCGTTTATTAACGGGTTCTATTGAAGCCAGCATGCACAAATAGAGCCTGCACCAGTTATGATAAATTGTTTGCCAATGTTGATATTTTTAAAATTAGAGATGTTAAAGATTTAAAGAAGATACTAATGAAATGCTGTGATTGTGATTAATTTATATATATATTTTATTTGTTTTATAATGTGGATTTGTAATTTTAATCTAATATACAAATAATTATGTATATATTTTTTATAATTTAAAATTGAAATAATTGAATTAATTTTTTTTTATTAACTTTTTAATTGTTTATTTTATCATGTGTTGTGTCTGTAATTTTTATGTGGAAACTGAATTGGTTTGTGTGCTATTTTTTAATCTGTAATGTTTGTGAATTTTATATTTGTTTGTTTCCCTAATAAAATATAAATAAATACAAATAAATAAAGCGAATCCCTAAAGCAGCGAATTTGTTACAGGATCCTCGTGTTCACGATGCTACCCCTGGTACATCTTCAGGACATAAATTCGAGAGTCTTGTTGATGGACCTGGAATACTTCCCTACATACTTGGACCGATGAAAATAACGACACATCACCATATATTCTTACAATACATAAAACTTGACGACATAGAAGATAACACACACAGTCTACAGAATCATTTACACAATTATAAGAGTCAATTACCTAATGGCATGTATTCAGTGTATGAATTACAGATAAATTACTTGCTTAACAAATTAGACGAGATCCAAAAGAGGAATCATTGATGGACTCGGAAGAGTTATAAAAAGTATTACAGGGAACTTAGACTATACTGATGCTTTAAAGTATAACGAAGCTATAAAATTATTAGCAAGTTTTGGTGTTATATGTTAATACTTTCTAACAAAATGAATAATGGTTTGAATTTGGCCAACTATTAGTAATGCTAAGTGAAAACATAGACTAGATAGATTTAAGGAACGAATTATTAAGAATAGAAAATAGTTTAGCTTTTATACATGCATCAAGCATGCACCATTCTATGATTAGTATACTTAGATATATTAAGTTGAATGATAGACAAGCTTAAGACTATGTACGGAAAAGATAGTATTTTAAATTTAGAATTAAGAGAATATTATAATATAACTCAACCGGCTTCTTACTATGCTAATAAGCAAATAGTTTTTATATTTTGATTTTCTATTATTTCTATAGATATTTTTTTATTATACAGATTAGCAGTAGTACCTAATAAAAAATCACAGGCTCTTATCCCATCCTCTCCTTTCATTGCATCTAATGAGAATTCATTCTTGTACATAGAGGCCGAATGTCCGAAACATAGCAGCTGGTATCTCTGCCAAGTAGAACTCAACCATCGGACACGCACAAATTTCGATTGTATCCACGAGCTAATTATTAAACAAATTTTGAAAGAATCTTGTCACTTAACTATAGTTAATCTTCTACGCGGATCTATGAAGAAACTAGACGATATCGTTCCCCAAGAATCAAAAGATACAAATATCATGCAATAAACACGAATTTACATAATTAAAAGGCAGCTACCTTATAACTATTCCCCTAGGATGCCAAATCATATCCGAAGAATTTACATTAATACACGACAACAACGAAGTAAGAGGACAGCCGTTAAAATTGATAAAGATATCCGATGAAATGGCTCACCTAGATACAACTATTAATATATCATTTATAAATATTCAAGGACTCCATAGACTCAAGGATAAAATTGTGATACGCTACACATTGAACACGAAAGGGATACTACAGTATATCATACAACCATACCAGTATACGCAATATTATTCAGTGCAGGTGCACTCATCATTTTATTACAATATAAAAAGTATAAGAAAACTATTGCATAGAATAAAGAAAATGGAGATAACCCAGAAAATCCTAAGGAAGCGAGTACTCCGGCAACTTTTTCACTCAACATTCTCAAATAGTTGCCTCTCTAGGGATGGAGGAGTTACGGAACCGTAATCCTACGAATATGCTGACGTATGGATGGATGGAAGCGTCTCAGGCGACCACCCAGCGATTTCCCCGAATTGGCCAATGTCCTTTGTTTTAATTTTCGTAATTGTAATATTTTATCGAACACTCTTTATTCTCACTTCGATTAAAGCAGTCGTTAGTCTTAAGATAATCGAATCGATTGTATTAATATATCCATCCATCCATCCATCCATCAGCCTTTCAACGTCCACTGTTGGACATAGGCCTCCCCATTAGGCATTAATATATAATTCGATCGAAAAAAAATCGGTTTTTTTTCAATCTCTTGACTGCCGCAAAGGTAATTCCAGTCATAAGAGATAAATAAATAAAAACATAATATTTCGTTTTTCTAAAGAACAAGTGGAGAAAAAAGTAATAAAATTAAATTACATTCCTACAGGTGAACAGTTACCAAATAGGCTTAACGAAGCAAATACCTTACCTACATTTTCTTTTCAAAATACGAAAAGTAAATTAGGCCTAATAAAGATAAATTTATTAATAAAGTGATTCTAAATGAATATTTCTTATATTTTTTTTATGCTTTAATTTGTAAGGAAGTCAGTATTGCATATAATTTAATATTTAAATTTGTAAATGAATGATTTGTTATTGTTGTATACTATATAAATGGTCTTATTAGGTTTTTCTGTCTTGATCCTTGCAACAAATGTTATGCTATGAATGTATTACCGACGACTGTTCCAAATTACTTTATTATAATATTGTATAACTTAGAGATTAAGTTTTGAGTGTCTAGTGCACATAAAGAGCGCACACAAAAGAGCTACTGAATCTCCATCAAAATCTGATAGCGGGAATGCACCTGGCCAGAACGGAGGTTGCAGAGACCCTGAAGGAAGCCCCGGCTGTGTGAGGTTGGCTGGGCTTTGAAACAACAGAGCCCTTCAGGAAGATAAGTAAGATCCAGAAGACACAAGGCGTGATCACGAAGGGCATCAAGGACCTAATTGAGTCAGTGCAGGCGACAGGAATTGAGTCACCAAAATGCAAGAATTGTCCAACATGGGCCAACAAATAAACAGCTTGGGACAAAGACTCGATTCTCTCCGCCGCGATATTTACCAAACACTGGCGCTACTGTCCGAATCGACACGATAGGCTTTAGAAGCCCAGATAAAATCGCCCGCGCCCAAAGATCCCAACCGCACGGATGAGTACCTGCAGACTCTTAGAGAGGCAGAAGACGAGATAAAAAAAGCAAGCACATTAAATGCAACACTACTGACACCACCACCAGCACAAGTAGACCTGAGTCCAGAACTAATAGCACACCCTGATCCTATCGTCCAGATCCCAGAGGAAACCATGGCGAAATTGGGGCTCAGACAAGAAATGATAAAATTACGACTCCTAAAGACAAAAGTTTAAACAAATTATTATATTGACAGTTGCATCTCATCGATTGTGTAATATATATTTATATAATAGATTATTACAAAATTAATGATTTGATAAATAATAACACGCCTTGGGAATGAAATGTTTGCTCCAGTCTGTTTCAAAGATATAATGATACCTTTGACAAATAATCAATCAAGTCAGCTTTACGTTGTACCCCGCACACAGCAGAGGGAACCTAGTGTTAAGACATTCCGTTCCACACTTTCTGCCGAATTCTGGAGGCATTGCGTGTTGAGTGGCAAAACTCAACGCCGCTCTTTGCCTCGACCAGAGCGAAGAAATGGACAAATAATTATATATGTATTTGTATAAAATTGATTTAAAAAATCAGGTCTGAGGCATTAACGTTCAAAAACTTTCACTTTATGCCTATCAAACTTGAAATGATACTGTATTTCTTCAAAAGCTTATCAAATACGCACATTGTTTTCTTTAAATATATGAACATGCTTCCAAATACAAAGATGATCACCGAATGTGCAATAGAATAGAATTGATGATGTCAAACAAACTATTATTAGATACTATTATTATTTTTGAGTCTAGTGGTGATCGCCATAGCGAACGGTTGTGACCACGCGTCTTATAATAAGTAACCAGTTCATTAGACCTCTGTTTTACGACCGAATACACAGCTCCTGGTGTCTCATTCATTAGTTTCTGTTCGTTTTTGCACGATCAGTAAACAAGATCCCTCGCTTATGAAGATTAACGTGGACTGTTGGTGTCTCGCACGTTGGTTTTGGTGACAACCACCTTTCACTTTTTAACAAACAAACGTCGACGGCGCATTTCACAAAAAGTCATCTCTCTCGCACTTACAGTGCCAGTGTGAGTAGACGCGTGTGCGCATGACCTCGCTGCTATAAGCTACATAATATAATTAATCATTTTGCTGTTTTTAAGTGATACACATCTTTTTGCTACTTTTGCTATTGAGAACGTTTTAGTGAGGTTAGACATGTCTAACCCTTAATTTGGTAGAGGTTCAATGTGTTATATATATGTAAAATTTATGTATATTTATAAGTTTAGGGTAGTAAGGAATCCAGAAAAAATAAAAAAAAAATGTTGCGACCTTCAGGTTTCCAGGAAACCAATGTTCATCAGAGTGAACATTGCCAAATCTGTCGAGAAATACCACTTTATTGTAATGTTTACTGTGATGAACATAATCAAATCAAAACAAAACAAAGACATAACAAAATATCTTTTATGATTTTTTTTATATAAAATCCATGAATTATTTATACTTATATCTAACAACTGGCAAAATATACCCATATACCATCTTCTAGACTTGAACGGTATTTTATAAAGAGATACTAACATATCACCCAGGTCTACACCCCCCTATATGTTTATTGTACTCCCTTACCATATGTTTATTGTACTCCCTTATTTGAGGACAGTCAACATCTAATTTTCGCTTTTCTACCTTACAATATCTCTTTATTTTATGCACAGGTGTGCATCCAACAAATGAACTTATCAGGGTGACAGGCTTATTGTCGTTCCAGCGAACGAGAGCCAGCTTGGTTTTGTCACATACGACCTGTGAATAAGCTCCTCTCTTTTTCTTTTTCATTGCCTTTTCACTAGGCAAAATAGATCCAGCTCCCCTGGTTCTATTGTTACGAATCGTACCTAAACCAAATACGCCATAATTTTCTTTTAAAATATAAAATAACTCAGGCGATGAAAAAAAATTGTCACAAAATATGGTGGCTGGCTTTCTTTGAATAGATTGACACAGAGCTATTACAATTTGTGCCCCAAACCCAATTGAAATTTCTTGTTCAGTGAATTTATGAAAACGGAATGTATCTTCTCCTCCATATAGGATAAAGTCATAAATCATGCCACTTACTCCAGCTCGCACGTAATTTTTGAATCCCCACTTGTTGGGTTTATCTTTCATGTACTGCTTTCTGTTGCCTGCCTTTCTTCCTTTATAAGCAATCATCATCTCATCTATACTAAATTTGTTTTCATTTTCTTGCAGCAAACAGTTTTTTCTTATTTTTTCTGCTATTGGTCTTACTTTGTAATATCTATCAGTATCTTCTAAGCTATTATCAGCAAAGTGTAGAAATCTACGAATCTGTTGATAGCGTTTTAAACTCATTAGATCTGCTATCGGAGCATACCGGAATCTACTGCTCCAATAGTCTAGGTAACTAGGCATTGAGACAATACCCATAAGTATATGGATAGCTATAAAATCACGCATTTCGTCTTCTGTCACTTGAATAGATTTGCCAGTTTTTTGAACAGAGTATAGATTTGACTGTACGGTAATATCGGTCACAATGTCTGAAGAAAAAAATAAATTAAAATATTCTAGGGAATCTGCAGTGGGCAGGAAAGAGGCATTCATTATATTATGGTCTTGGTTTTCTTCAATTGTAGCTTGGTGACGGAAGGTGACGCTTTTTTTCCATTTATAGGTTAGTACAAATTTCGGAACTTTCTTTCGTCTTTTAGCCAGCATTGGAGTAATGTGCCTTTGGGCTCGAGTTTTCCTGGTAGCACTTTCAGGAGTTGATAAAGGGGCTTCAGACGGAAGAGATGGTATAGAAGATAAGGAAGGTATGTTCTCGTAGTTCGGTTCTCTAGTCGGTGTAGCTGGGCAAATTTGACGTAGAACTGGAGTCAATTGCAATGATGTTTCTGTAAAATCAAATTCAGGTGGATCGTCCCCAGTGTCATGATCTTCAGCATCAGGTTCAGGACTGCTTAAAATATGCATTCGCTCTAAAGATGAATCTAAAGATGGTGCTGATGATGAAGCTAAACTTGGAGTATGCAGATCTGCCAATTCATTGTCCAAAAATATAACGAAATCATTTTTTTCTCATATGTTTCTCACAGTGAACAAAATCAAATTAAGGGCTAAGCTTACCCGAACACCCCTGGATGCCTCAGATGACAGCGAAATAGGTTTTGTAAATACCAATCGGACAAAACGACCGAGGACAATTTCGTCGCCGCGAGAAGAGGATCTAAGGGTTTTCAGGGGTGAAATAAACGAGTTACTTCGTTTATTAAAAAATGAACAGGGTGATAATATCACCAAAACGATTTTTGAACTGACCGCACACATGAAAAACCTAGACAAGCGACTTTGCAAAGCTGAAAACACAAAATGAAGAAATTAAAAGAACAAACGACGAAATTAAAACGTCTATTGCTTTTATAAATGAAAAATAGGATGATATGAAAAATCTAGTGGAATCCCTAAGAAGAGAGAAGCAGGAGCAGTTTAAATATATCGAAAAACTAGAAAATAAAATTAATGATCTTCAATTCAAGTCACGTACATCCTGCATTGAAATTCTAAATGTTCCCTATGGTGCAAAAGAAACAACAAGTGACCTAATGAAACTAGTTTCCAATATAAGCAACATAAGCAACATATCTTAAATCAGTCTGAAATTAGGGACGTCTACAGAACCGGCGGAAAACAAGCAAAACAGCGTCCTATTGTTGTCAAATTTGCTACGGTTCAAATGAAAACCACACTCCTCAGTGACATTCGAGAATTTAATAAGGCAAAAAAATCAAATGCTGAAAAAATCAATACCGAATTATTAGGTATTGCCGGAAAACGACAACCAGTATACATCGCCGAACATCTACCTATATCTATTAAAAAGCTGTACTACTCGGCGAGAGCGTTTGCAAAAGAATATAACTATAAATTCTGCTGGGTAGTAAATGGTAACATATACCTTCGTAAAACTGAAGAAGACAAGCAGATTCTCATAACCACTGAGACGACCTTGAATGACCCGAAAGCTAGTGTTAAATGACTTTATTTTATCCATAATGTTCTAGTTAAATTGCTTGTAATTTGCATTTGTATGTTATCTGTGAAATATTTTAGTCACCTTACACTTACGCACCCATTACCCATAAATTACCTACTTTACACAATCATCGCATTCAGCTAAATATTTATTCCTACTCGTATTTACATATTGTTTTTTTATTGTTGCAACTTCTCTCACCTTATCTTACTAGTTTTACGTTATTTCTTCTTTAGATATACTACCTTTCTGTGGCTAGGTCCCAGACAAATGATTGGCGTCTAATGTATTGTTTTTCACACATTAGTAACATTCACTGCGACAGACATTAAGGTTATTAATGCGGAGTTGGAGAATTTCCAAGTAGCTAAGGCCGTTAAGTGTTCCCCTCACGAATGTGCTGAAGCCTTATACTCTGCTACACCCTCTTTGAAAAATTTCCATCTTAATATCCGCAGTGTTACTAAAAACTTTAACCAACTGTGCGTCCTCTTACAATCGATACAGATTGAATGCGATGTTATTATTCTCACAGAGTGCTGGCTTAAAAATACGCCACATATTCCTGGCCTAAATGGTTTTAAATCGTTTAAAACAAATAACAACCCTATACAAAATGACGGAATCATCATTTATATTAGAAAAAATCTCTTATGTGTCATTAAAGAGCCAAACTTCAAAACAGCAAACTGTCTTACTCAGCTTATAGACAAGAATTTGGCTATAATTGCGATCTATCGTTCTCCTTCTTATTCACTTAAATCGTGTATTGACTTTTAATCAGTGTCTGGACGAAGTATTGAATTCCTTTAAATATATTCCAAATATAACCATCGTAGGGGATGTCAATATTGACATTAAGCCACCAAATAACTACAAGATTTAATACATACATTGACCATACAATCCTTAAATCTAATTTACCAGCTATTCTGCATTCTAGAAACTCCCCTCACAGATCACCTGCCCTCTATTTTAAACTTAAACCTCCGTAAAACCCCCTCCAGACCGTCTCCTGTAAAAAAACGTCTTGATCATAATGCTATTAAACTTGATATTGATTCCACCCCTTTCTCTCATATATTTGAAATTAAAGACCCTAATGTTGCTGCCGCACTTTTAACTTCGACATTACCTTCTATTGTACCCAAGCATTCCGTAATAATTACTAGAAGCATTAAGAAGAAGAAGCATTAAGGCTTGGATCACCTCAGGCCTAATCAGATGTATAAAGCATCGTGATAAACTCCACAAACAAGCAAGAAGATTTCCAGAAAACCCAAACACCCAATTAATATTAACACTACATATCGAAATTCCTGTAACAAATTACTGAAGAGAATTAAAAGGAACTACGAGAAAAATGAGTTGATACTCGCTAGGAATAATCCAAAAGCTACTTGGCGAGCAATTAAAAATATTACAAACACTTCCAAGGAGACAAGTGTTCCATATGATTTATTAAATATCTCTGATAGCATTGTTACTTCCCTAAATCAGGTTAATATTTTTTTCGCTAATGTTGGAAATAAATTAGCATCAAATATAAATAATGATTGTATCTTTAAAACATTTGTAAAAACTAAATTCATTCTACATTCTATGACGTTATTATACTCCTCCTTTCCTCCTGATTCAGAGGGTGTCCAGGCTAATACCTATTCGATATTGGTTTGTGGGCATACGGGTACGCGACCCCGCTTCTTCGAGCCTCCACTCTTATATGCTCATCCAGTCCGTAAGAATGGTGTGCTTTCCCCCCCCCCCTTCTCTCCTCCTTTCTTTAGCTCCCTCCTTGCTTTGCCTATTCTACCCCCTCTCCCCTCGGTTTTTCCCCACAAAGGGGTTTTGGAGGTCAGACGGCAGTCGCTCCTCGATAGCCACAAACCGCCATAACATGGAACGAAATACGAATAGACTGGGTACAGCTAGGGACGTCGCCGCAAAACGACGCGCAGGCACATCGCCCTATACCTGCGACAAGTGGGCAAGGGCTACCGTGTCAAGTACGGGCACGGTTAAAGACGCAAGTACCCAAACGGAGACTCCGCTTTGCAATGCAATGTTATTGGCTCTCTAACCGGACGATGCAGGGAACTCGCAGATGTACTCATGAAACGTCGGGTCCAGTGTGCTTTCCTCCAGGAAACTCGCTGGAAGGGCAATAAGTCTCGTAGCATCGGACAGGGTTACCGGCTTATATACACTGGGTCAGAATGGGCTCCTCGAAGTTGACCGTCGCTCCGACCGCTTGATCACAAACTTAATCAGTGCCTATGCTCCCCAGGCGGGATGTAGCGCGGCCGAAAAGGAGAGACATTCTGGGAGCAGTATGAAGGGGTGCTACTTGTTGTACCGTCCACCGAAGTGGTCTTAGTTGGGGGGGTCTTGAACGGTCACGTCGGTAAGGCTGCTGAGCCGTATGAACGTGTTCACGGGGGTTTTGGGCACGGTCTTTGCAATACAGAGGGTATTGCGAATACCTATTACGGAATAGAGTGATGGTAATGATACTAGACTTAATATTGAACTCCTTTATTGTATATTTAATTTGGTTACTTATATATACGCTACAAAACAATAGTGCAATATAATTTCACAATTGCATTTGTAGCGAATAAATTCAGGGCGCTGATTTAGCGTATTTATAAAGAATATAATAATACTTGTGCAATACCCCTACAATTAAAAAAATAATTATGTATCGATTGGTACTACGTACAGATAGAGTGCGCACGAAAGTTTTAAACCCGTTCGAATTCGGGGAATAGCATAAGTGACGAATTCTTGTCACGTGAGAGTTCCGCCTTTTGACACGATAGCTTCGTGTTGTCCACGTACTTGAGTATTCCATACCAGGTCAGAAATAATGACTTGTTAACATTATTCTCGTTCTGAATCCTGGGTCCGCTGCGTTTTGTAATATACTGTATATTCTTTTTCAAAATATGCGCAGTATATACGGTTGACTTGCACTTATAAATTCAAATTCAAAATATTCTTTATTCAAATAAACTATATAACCACTTCTGAATCGTCGAATGTACATGTCAACAAAAAGCTACCACCGGTTCGGAAGGCAGTTCTGCTGAGAAGGGCTTCAGGTTGAGCATTGGAAAGAAAATCGCAATTTTCCATTCATTGTTTAATTGTCGCTGTGGACGGCTTCGACCATGCTTGGGATGCCTCGACAATTATCGATGGCGGTGCGTGCGGAGAGGGGGCAGTCAGTGTCATGATTCTCTACTGACTCAGAAGTTTCCCTAGTTTCTTCGTTCTACCATACTTGTATTTTTTTATGGCCCTTAAACATTGAGAATCGTAATTACAGTGTGTCAGAATTAATTATCCTTTTCGGATGTAATGATCCTGTAATGCTGTCGACTAATCTGTTTTCGCCCATTTCCACTAAATAAATAATTATTTTATAAAAAAATCGATGCATTCGATGTCTTCGATCAATGATTCTTCTTACCTTCTATTACATACGGAGTTCCGCAGGGCTCAATCCTTGGCCCAACCCTTTTTTTGCTGTACATAAACGAACTCTGCCAACTCCCTGTTGCCGCAGTAAGGCTGCAAGATTGTCACATATGCCGATGACACAGTTTTACTTATATCAGGTAAACAATGGGATGAGGTAAAAGTAAATAGTGAAAGTGCTATTAAAATAGTATATGATTGGTTATCCTATAATTGTTTGTCCTTAAATGTTTCGAAAACCATGTACATACCTTTCTTTATAAGATCTTCCACTCGGCCACCCACTTCCCTCAATATTAAATTCACAACTGCTTTCTTTCAGTAACAAATTGTTCATGCCACACCTTAAACCACCAGGTAGCCAAAGTAAAATACCTAGGCATTATGATAGACCAAAGGCTTAACTAGAAGGAGCAAATAGCTTCTATTTCTTTTAGATGCAGACGCCTTATCTACTTTTTTAAACTGCTCCGCCACTCTGCTGACTTGGAAACCCTTCGCGTGGTCTATTTTTCCCTTTGTCAATCTATCTTGTGCTACTGCATACCTGCATGGGGAGGTGCCGCCAAGACTCTTATATTACCCGTTGAACGTGCACAACGCGCAGTCCTAAAGGTCAAGGTAATATTTTTTCTGTAAAACTGTTAGTTATTATTAAATGTAAAAAAATATAAACTTATACAATTTTTTCGCTCTGGTATCGGGTAAGACGGCGTTAAGTTCCACCACTCAACACGCAATCCTTCCCTCTGCCTACCCTGCTGTGTGCAGGATACAGCGTGATGTTGATTTATTTGATTTCATTTATATTATTTTTTATTAGATATCCTTATGAAAATAATACTAATGTTGTGATAACCTAAATGTATTTTTTAAAAGCTTTTATTTAACTTGCAATGTATGTATGTGGGTTCGGGTGAAATCAAATCTTTGGATGACAATGCACGATAAAATATGTGACGTCATTCTAAATCTAATATGGCGGACCATAGAAGATGGCGAAATAGTTATTTTTAATGTACTTTTACAATATGGGTATCAAATGAAAGGGCTCGTTGAGAGCAACTCGAAAAACAATGTGATGCCATTCTAAATCCCATAAGGAGGAAATCGAAGATACCCAAGTATCTATTTAGTCTACTTCTACAATATAGATATTAAATGAAATGGGTCGTTGACCGTAACTCTAAAAATAATGTGACGTTATACTAAATCCAATATGGCGGAACATCTAAGATGGCGGAATAGTTATTATTTATGCACTTCTGCAATATGGGTATCAAATGAAAGATCTTGCCGAGAACAATTAGAAAAATAATGTGACATCACTTGAAATCCAATAGAATTGACACGATTCAAGTTTTTTGTGCTTTCATATAATGAAAGGTATGTTCGTACGATTGAACTGAAATTTTGTATACACGTTTGGTTTAGATGACAATGCACGATAAGGTTTGTGACTTAATTCTAAATATAATGTGGCGGACCATCCAAGATGGCGGAATAGTTATATTTCATGAACTTCTATAATATGGGTATCAAATGAAAGGGCTTGTTGAGAGTAACTTGAAAAATAGTGTAACGTCATTCTAAATCCAATATGGTGGACAATCCAAAGTAACGGAATAGTAATTTTTGATGCACTTGTACATTATGGGTATCAAATAAAAGGGCTTCTTGAGAGCAACTTGAAAAATGATGTGACGTTATTCTAAATCCAATATGGCGAACCATCCAAGATAGTCGAATAGTTATTTTTAGCCTATTTCGTCAATATCTATGCTATGGGCTCGTTGAGAGTATCTTAAAAAAATAATGTGACGTTTTTCTAAATCCAATATGACGGAACACCTAAGATGGCGGAATAGTTATTATTTATGCACATCTGCAATACGGGTATCAAATGAAAGGGCATGCCGAGAATAATTAGAAAAATAATGTGACATCTAGTGTGA
>JAKRZM010000542.1:558552-660254 GCA_036379175.1 Heliconius cydno galanthus | reverse complement strand
CTTAAGATTATGTAAGGAAATATTTACACAAAAAAATATACTTATAATTCGGTGGAAATATGTATTAATATTTTATTCATAAAATATAAAATAATAAAGGTTTCATTAAACTTCAGTTCTATCATATTGAAAATAGATAAGGGGTGTCTATATATTATCAAATAAACGGTATAGTACTATCAAATATTTTAAAATAGGTAGTTACATTAAAAATATTTTTTTTTTCAATATTTTGAAACATTTTTGTCATGGTTCCCTCATAGATATCGCTTGTTTGTGTAGTCAAATTGTTTAGGTATACCCATCGCAAAGCTTTACGTACAGCACTATACTTCAACTTTTTATACTACAAAGATATTACCTCTGTAAAGAAATATTTTTAAAACAAAACCTCACCTATTACTGTAAGTAAAGATATGAACACTACAGGTAAAATAAGAACTTTTCTTTTATCCATCTTGAAAGTCTATAAAAAAGTTAAAGAAAAATCACAAAATCATGATAAATGAAACACTATGTCACTGCGTTGAGGATGGTCACGACAATTTTAAATGAATAATTGACGGTATTCATAAAGGACAGAGTAAAACGCGCGACGAGTCGCCAAGTTACAATTGCGCAAGAGTTCGATACTCGCGTGCTCTTTCGGAGACAGCCAAGCGCACAATGTTACCTCAGCAATTGACCATACGCTTACATCAAAACTCATACTAAAATACAATTAAATTGACCTCTAAACTTTATTGATGAGCAATTATAAATATTATCCATCAGTGAGAAAAAATGTACCTATTCACCATTAAATTACGATGGCAATCTTAATTTATAAGTAATAATACCTACTAACATGAGATACATCTTGTGATAAGAACATAACCGCTGAATTGAGGCCATCGTGTGACAGTGCCTGACAGCAAGTTTGAGGGTTGTAGATGTAGATTCGATGTTCACTTGGGGGATTATATTTAGATTTTTCCGATATGTGAAAAGACAAAGAGCGGCGTTAAGTACTCCACACAACGTCTCGAACTCTGGGAGAACATGGAAAAAGAAGTGTCTTTCAACTGTTATATAATTGCAATAACCTTTGACTTGCATTTTTAGCTTAAAAATATTAAATAATTATAAATGGTCGGCCCGTAGGTCGTCCGGAGTACCTACTTAATTATTAAAGTATTTTCTAAAAGTCAAATTTAATAGTCCTGCATCATGGCACCACATTAAAAAGCTGTTAAAATCCTTTTGTAGCAATTTTGTGGCTTTATCTGGATCATTACTAGCAGCTAGCAGACATGTAAGTATCATCTGCAAACTGATAACGTGAACAATGTTTGATACAGTTGGTCATCTTATGACAATAAGATAAGTAGTGCAATGGACCCAAGACTGACCCTTGAGCTCCCTTGCCCTTGCTGTACCTTCTGTCACTGGTACTGATTTACTAAGATAAACAGTCTTGATAAACATAGAAGCAGACGAACAGTGAAGTGATATTATTGAGATTTTTTTTCTTTGTACATAACTCAACACACACTTTGTACAAAAAAAAATGTTTTTAAATTTTTAGTTTAAATTTTATTTTAATAAAATTAATAATATTTTGGTTAGATCTCTTCATTGTAACTTTATCTTCATTATAAAAGTAGTTGCATAATTATTAATGAATTATTGTATTTTAATCTGTTTGTTTTTTTTGCTCTCCTAAGGCTGGCAACACTGCCTAGTAAATATGTTCATTGGATGATTCAAGAAGTTTCAACTTGATTCGTTGATGTTAAACACAATCACAAATATCTTATAACAAGGAACATATATGTTTTATAAATTTCTAATCGATCATACGCTATTTATAACAGAATATTATTATTGTTTAGGTTATTGTTAAATGCATATTAATTACTAGTATTCGTTATTAGGTACTTCAACAGACTTGTTTAATGCCGGCAATTTATACAAAATCTTTCAGAAAAGTAAAAATATGGATATAAGAATAAAAAAGGATTGCCCAGGCTGCAGTCAATTCTATCAACTAAAACGTATGTGAGACTATTTTACATATTATTACATAGACATTTTTACTTATTTTGATGATTGTTCTAAAATATTTTATTGAATAACAAAACAGTTCACAACTGTAGAATGAAGCATAAAGATTTTTTGTAAATTTTATATCTTTGTTTTTTTAGATATTGATGCTGCTGCAAAGGGAAATATGCCATTATTTCTTCCTTGTGGACATTCAATGTGTGAAAATTGTATCAAAAACATAATTAAGTTTGATGAGCCTTTCGTTTGTAAATCCTGCAATCAAGATCTACAAATCGAGACTGTCAATTTAGAGTGTTATCGTCAAAAGAAAATTTCTCTGTATTCAATATTTCCTGTTAATATATATATGGTTGGTGAGCTCATTGTGCAACAAACAGAGGTAATATTATGTTCCATGTTAAAATTACATACAATAATTTGGGTAATAGCCCATATGATTTTAATTATTCTCTTTACAGTCCAAAAATGAAGCGAAACATAAAAATGAAGAGGAATCCTTTATTGATATTAAAAAAATTATTAAAAGTACTGAATCTACCCACGGTAAGATTAAATAACTACATACTTATTAAAGTTACACAAAACTAATTTTTATTTAATAATACATAAAATTTGTGCATTATTAAAATTTCATGTTTGCCAAGGAGTCTTGGTCAAGTGTTCGTCAAGTTTAGGAGTGCCTAATTTCATACTAGTTATGTCCATCCATGTATAAAGGTTTCCTTCAGTAATTTATAATCTAAAACATACAGCTTTCCAGATTCTATTATAGAACTTTATAAGAATTATCTGCACAGAATTAGTGGTTTTAAGACAACAAATAGAAAAAAAAAATCTTAAAACTTCATAATATAAAAACAAATTTATTTATATAAAAGAAAACATTTTATTTAAATAAAATGCTGCTAAAGCCCCATTTTATGAGTAATTTATTCCATTAGTGTATTTATTTCTTACTTTTTGTGATTGTGTGGCAGTGTTTACCAAAATTGGGGATGTACATAATATTAATACTAGAAATAGGCTTAAATTTAGTGCACCTGTGACTCAATTGCATTGAATCTGTAATTCTTTTATGGGACAATGTGGTGTACGCTTTTACAATAGGATCCCAGAAAACATCAGAGAATTTTCTATATCACCATTTCAAAAAATTGTGAAAAGACGTTTGTGTGTTAAAGGTTATTACCAAATTAATGATTTTATAAATGATAACACGCCTTGGGTATAATGGAATATGTATTTGTTTAAAATTTAAAAAAAAAGTCCTGTTGACTTTCTTGCGCCGGTTCTTCTCAGGTACTAACTTTTGTAAACTGGTGGTAAATTATTTGATGTGCAATAAATAAAGCTTGTAACTTATAATTTAGAATAAAAGTATTTGAATTCGAATTTTAGTCCTCAACTCCTATAAAAGTAGGTCTAAAATATTTAAAAGTTAACCTGAATTGGAGACTAACTTTTATAACTGTGCTTCATATGGAAATCCTCATAAATTAAAGTAGTGTAAATTTGTCTTCATGTAATTTCTCTATCTTATCTCTAATTAAAATTTATTTATATTTTCATTGTATTTATTCATAATTTCTTGTACATGTTCAATTTAAATATTTTGACAATTCTTTTAGGAACATGCATTGAGTGTCGTGGACATACAACAAAAATGTGTGAACAATGTAGTATTATAGTCTGCAACAATTGTTTCAATAAAAGCCACAAAAATTTCATTATATTCAAAAATCATGTGCTAAAAAACATAGGTAAGTATATAAAAGTTTTAATGCTTTAAGTGAACATATTCTAAAGGTAAATATTTATAACATAGAGCTTATATCATAAAGTATAGTTATTGAAGTATATTTTTTAGAAGGACATATGGAAAAGAATAATTGTAAACTTCATCAAGATAAGCCGTTAGACTATTATTGCAAAGACTGTTCTAAGTGTATTTGTATGGACTGTTTGATGGTCGGAGGAGAGAAGTCGTGCAAAAACCATGACATTAAATCAATTCAAGAAATGGTCTGTACTTTTAGTTCACATTTTTAATTTTTCATGTGGTACAGGCAGTGTAGCTTCAAGCTTAGTGATCGCACTTAGTGTGTAGACACTTTTTGCCCCTGACTCACACAACTGATTGAATAGTTTATCTGTAATTCTAAGATTCTTATGACAGTATTTGCTTAGTTCAGATATTAAAAGATAATGACATTTTTAGAATGAACAATGTTTGGCCGATCTTGCTAACATCAGTCCACAAGTGGATGAAATATTTAGACGTCTTACAAAAACTGCATTTGTAAGTATTATTAATTGAAAAATATGTAAAATAAATAAGTTCTCTGAAATTTACTTTCGGCTGAGGTTTCAGTTGAAGTTTATAAATTGTCTTAAGGAGTATGTTAGTGTACAATATGTTATTTATTATTATGGTTTTTGTAATGAGACCACATATTTATATATGTATTTACATTTGTAAAAATTGTGTAATAAAAATTATATTAACAGGATGTGGGCCACATACTTTCAAACAAAGATGGTGGCACAAGAACCAGTCATTACAATAATTTAATTAATAAAATAGATCAACACTATTCCAAAATCTATTCAATCATACAAAAACAAAAGGAACAAATAACACAAGAAGTATTGAAACTGAAGTTTTCAGAATTAGAGTCCTTGAAGCAAGCCAAGCAAAATATCACACAGAATATTACGAGAGCAATGAAAACTTTGAATATTATAAATAACCTGGATCCAAATAAATTGAAAGAGGTGAGTGAAGCAATTTAATAATCAAATAATTTATTATATATGTATGTATGTATGTACCACTCAACACGCCTATCTCGTCATATATATCTAATCAATGGGTCCCCTAAGCCTCTTCTTGCTGTATAAGGGATACAAAGTGAAGTTAAAAAAACTAAATTCTTGCAGTTTTGCTATGCCATTCTTCAAAATTTTTCCATGATTTATCATTGAAAAATTATGATATTAAAATAAAAAAGTAATAAATAGATAGTACTGCTTTTCTATTATTGTACAAACATTTATACAGAATTTGTGAATGAATCTAAGCCAAATGTGGTGGGTCCGATTCCCATTCGAGGGATGAATTATTTTAATTTTTGCTTCAAGCAAAATAAAAATATAAAAACTCTTGTCATTATACTAAAATATATGCAAAAAAAAACTTAGAACTTCTTTATATTATTAGAAATACTACAAAAAAATACTAAAAGTAAAATACAAATACTACTATAAATAAAACACAAATTATTCTTTTTAGATGAATCTATCTGCCATATTGGATGATGCTAAGGAAATTGTAAAAATCCCTTGGTATCTTAATCAAGGTCAAGCAGTAGACACTTTGGAGTAAGTCTATTTTATTAGTTTAGAAATGTATTAGAGAGACAAACTAAAAACATGAAAATAAAAAATCATGCACTTATTGGTCACTTTTTTACCAATTACCAAGATTATTAGAAGGTAGTGGAATATAATATCGCATTTTGTGCAAATTCCCTAAATGGGAATCATACATCTAATATTTTTTTGTTTAATAGTATTATTTTAATTATATAACTAAAAATAAAAAAATATTTAAAAAAATCAGCTTCACGCTGTATACCACACACAGCAGAGGGAACTTAGTGTTAAGACACTCGGTTCCCTACTTTCTGACGAAGAATTAGAAGAAGAAGAAGATAGAATTCTGGAAGCGTTGCGTGTTGAGTGGCAGAACTCAACGCCGCGCTTTGCCTCGACACCAGAGCGATGAAATGGAAATATAAACGTAAATAAATATTTCACTTCCTCGAGTGGGGATCGAACCCACAACCCTCGCGTTACAGTCTCACCCTTGTGCCGCTAGGCCACGACGGCCTAAAAAAAATATTCATAATTATATTATGTCTACACTTTACACAGTGACAAGTATTATATTTAAAAAAACATATACAAGTATTCTATGAAATTGATATAGCAAGTAGCTACTACTCATAAATATTTTATGATTATTATAATATTTTAAACACAAGAATTAATATCTTAGTATATATTTATTTATTACAGTGTTACGATAAATGATGATATACTTTCCTCAATCAGCAATTATATGAAACTGGAAGGCAATACTAATTTCGAATACAATCTCTATACAACAGATGAATTGACTAAAAACGATATTAGTATACCAGCGGCACCGCTTTCTGTTATGTATCCCCCTGAAATAACAAAAGGTATGACCTTAGAAACCTGAAACAACTGTTGTGGGTTTGATTCCCACTTGAGACAGTGAATTATTTTCATATTGCACATTATTTAGTCAAAATGTGACAGTAAAAAATAAACAGCAGTGGACCTTTAACTCAAAAATATTGCGTTCAACTATGATAAAAAAAAACTTTATGTGTAAGATGTCTAACAATATTAGACCTAAATAAACGCACATATATATAACATATAAAAATGAACCGCCAAAAGCCAAGTTAAATTCTGATATACACTGTTTTTTTTTTCTGTTTAGCATCACATAGTGAAGGTAAAAAATATGTCTAGAGATAGCATAGTGGTAAGACATTCCTCTTACCGCTTTTCGCTCAAATTTCCCAGACCATTCGTGGCGCACTAGTAAAGGACTGTAAGCGCGACTGGTTGTGGGTTCGATCCCCAATCGAGAAAATGAAATATTTATTTAAATTTCTATTTTTCATTTTGTCGCTCTGGTGTCGAAGCACAGTGCAGCGTTGAGTTCTGCCTTTCAACACACAATGCCTCCAGGTTTGGGCGAAAACAAATTGTGTTAACACTAGGACACTGCTTGCTACCGTGTGCGGGATGAAGCGTGAAGCTGGTGACTTTGTGTATTGTTTTGGGGAACTCAACGTTGCATAGATTCTTACTGGAGAGAAGATAAAAATAAAATTAGTTGTTTCATTCCTTAGTGGCCATGAACGTCTCCTGCACAGTCGCGCTGCGCCACGGCTCTATATATTATATATCCTATATTTTATAATATAAACCTATGTGTATTATTTAATATTTCTATATCCAAACAGACGTACGCCAAACGAATAAGACAAAAACAAAAGAGATGAAAGAAACTGTGAAACCAATTAATTTTTTGGAAAAAATGCCTAAATTTCGCAACAAGACTGGTTCTTGTTCATCAATCAACTCTATTACAAGTGACTCCTCATTGAAAAGCTATCTTTCATGTGAGTTTAAATGTTATACACCAATTGCCTCATGAATAATAAACATATGAATAAATACATCGCCACCTAGTGTTAGAACACTCTGTTCCCCATTATGGATTTGCTCATTACCAAAGGAAAGAAAAGAAAATATTAAATATTTAATTTCCTACGTCATGACGGGTTTCAATTTTAATAATAGATAAAATATTTTAGAACTTTTAAATAAAAAAATTAACAAAGCGGGATTCGAACCTGCATCTCTTGGGAGTGCATGTAAGCCAATGCGTTATTGTCAAGTATCGAAATATTTATACGTACTTACTATTATATTAGTTATTTATGTTGTTAGTATTTCTGCATGGAGATTTATGTTACACAAAGATTATTCCTATAAGAAACAAATGCTTGATAAGCCTTCTAGGAAAGTAATGTGACTCCTATCTCGGTTATTTATGCAAGGGAGTACAATTCTGTTGTTTATAATTTACCTGTGTCTTATTCTTTTTTCAGCATGTAATTCAAAATATTACAGGTTTATTATATTTATGTATTTTTTTATAGATGAAACCAAACCAATGTCGCAACCCAGCAATCCAAATGATTACGATTATGACTTACCCATGCCACTGGTCGAAGGTAAAATTTCCTCATAAATAAAATATTTCACAGTTTTCTTTATTTTTTAGATAAATGTATAATAATTGAAATTTGTCCCAATAATTTTTTCATCTTTATTATTATTACATTACAATTGAATCATATTGTTTAATTTGTTTATCATTTAAACTCATAAAATATGCATGTGTTTTAGAGAAAGATAGCCTTATGCAATAGTATAGTAGATATTTTTTGTGTTTTTTTTTATTTAATGAATATAAATTTATAGTGAATCTGGAAAGAAAACAGCATCTTTTTAAGCAAAATCATGTAACCAACAAAAAAGATTATGAAAAGATTTATGATGATATCCTATTTTGCAAATCAAATCAATTTAAATTAAATTACATTTTTCAAATTCAATCTAATTTTATAAGATGTATACAGTGTATATATCTTATATAGTATAGTATATATAGTGTAACATACACTATATACTTTGGTTTATAACATACTTTTTATTAAAGAATGCACTCACTCAGTAGTTTATATTATTTAGGTTATCATTAATTAATAACTAACTGTTAGTTAAGTTTTTGTAAATGTTAGATAAACATAATTTGAATTTCGTAAGTATACTATAAATCTACAATATATCCCAATAAAATATAATATATATATATTTTTTCAATATTTTCGATTTCACTTTTAAAAATAATTTGTATTTTTTAAAGCCAATTATTTGTCTATCTATGTTACGATAAAGTAAATGATTAATTTCTATAATAAAAAAGTAATATGTATATCAATAATGACCTAGATTAGACAGCGATAACTGAATGCCTTTGATACAAGGATCTTAACAACAACCACAGCCCGCCAATATTGAAAGAAAAACCTATCGAGAGACATTGATAGAACAGCCAGGTACCAGGTAATAATTGTAAAGGAAGATGTGATAATAAGAACTTGGAGTCCTCAGGATTTAATTAAGTTCAGTTAGCTCAAACCCACACTACATATGAAACATGTTACTAGAAATAGTCACTAAAAAGCACAAAAGTAACTTACACTTTTGTTGATGCAAAAAATGGGGACACTAATAAACTTCATGACCACAATAATCTGTAAGAAATAATGACTTGCTTAAGAATTGGAGCATGGAAGGCGAATGAGTTAGATCTAATAAGGAAAGAACTAAAAGTTATATTTCAGGCCAACAAAATTGACATCATGCTAATATTACACATATTAATGACAAAAAAAACATTTAAACTGAGGGGTTATTACATATCATACTAACCATTCGGATGGCACCTGTCATAGTGGCAGAGCCAAATTAATTAAAGAAAATATTAAACATTACATCCACAGTCACTCAGGTCTGGGACTACTGAGAGAGAGGAGAAGACTACTTGCAAGCAACTACAATCACGATTGAAAACAAAAAATAGTTCACAGAGAACATAATCAAAACAGAGAAAAATATGTGAAAACACAGAACTAAATCTCGAAACAGAAACGGATGTAGCTGATGCAATATTCTATATAACCAACCGAATACAAAAAGCAGCTTAGTGTAGCACTCCATACCTGACAATAACAAAGAGTGTCTAAGAAGAGTGTGGCAATTGAGTAGGAACCAAGAAGATAAAAGACAGTACAACAAAGCAGTTAGAGAACTTAAAAGTGAAAGTGATACATGAGAATGAAAATAATACCCTTCCAACAGCAACTGTCTACAGAGAAATGTGATGACTGTACTCTGTAGAAGTTCACAAAACAGTTTAAAAAGCCACAACAGCAGTTCCACCGTTAAGATCTCAGATGGGAATTTGGGTTAAAAGCTCAAAGAAAAAGCAGAACTCTTTATCCAACATCTCTCACAAGTATTCTAACCGAACGCATTGATTGACATGAAAATTTGAACGGTTTGGATGGTTCCCGAGAGGCGCGGGTTCATCCGCTACGTTCAATTTTTTATATGTTTTCTTAAAAGTATTTTACTAGTTTCCTTATATCTACCGTGTTTTGTGCGGGATTTAGCATGAATCTAAATAAATAAATAAAATAATTGATTTGTATCAGGTGCACAGGAACTGATCTACATCTCGCATATCGTGTCCCCGCACGAGCTGTACGTGCAGCGCGTGCGCTACCAGCCGCGCGTGGAGCGCCTCATGCGCGACCTGCGCAACGCCGCCGGCCTGCCGCGTCCCTCGCCCGCGCACGCCCACGAAGGTACTTCTCTTTCTGTTGAGGGAAGATAATTTATCTATCTTTTTCTTCCCCCGCTCCACATCAGTTGTTCGCGCCACCTTGAAAGTTTACTATACTACATCTCTTTCTTCCCTGGTATAAAATTATTATGCTATCTCGTTCCGTGATTATGCTAATTAAGTTATAAAAAAAATATATTACGCTGGATTGCTTTTTAAAAATATTTTTTTCGTTAAATAAATTACAATAAAAAGTAGATAAATACAAAGTAAAGATTGTAATTCAATCTTACAATATCCATGTTACAAAAAATAAGCAATATCCATGTTTAAAATTTCAGCATGGTATTGATATTTAGACTAAAACGAATAATTTTAATAAATATTTTTTTTGTATAGGTAAAATTTATTTAGTCTTCAACAAAGTGGACAATTTCTGGCAGAGATGTAGTGTTATGAGCATTGATCGAAAAGATCCAAACAAGCTCATCTTTCACGTGTTTTGTATCGACTTTGGCAGCACTCTAACTGTTTCTATTGATAAGTAAGTAAATTATAACATTACAATATTTATTAATTATTATTTTTTCTAGGCCACAATTAAACTCTTCTACATAATTTTTATCGTAAGTGTTTAATCTGTCAATATTAATTCTTTTATAAATGAACATTATGAGGAAATAAAATATTAATATTATCTATATATATAAAAGGACTTGTCCTCACTGACTGAGGTAAGACGCACGCACAGCCGTAACCGCTGTGCGTAGAAACGTAAAATTTGGACAAAAGTTTACTTTCGTAATCTGGACATCCACTAAGAAGGGATTTTGAAAAATTTTAACCCTAAAAGGGTGAAATAGGGGTTCAAAGTTTGTATGGAAAAAAATTTAAATCGGCACCGATTTTTATAAAATTTCAAATTTACATTTTTAAAAGTATTTAATTGAACATGTGTTTCATCGTTTTCTAGAATTCTCTCCTTAAGGGTGCAAATAAGGGATTGAAAGTTTGTATAGGTTTTTTTTAAATCGTCACCAATTTTTATAAAATTTGAAATTCAGACTCTTAAATGTATATAATTAAACATATGTTTCGTGGTTTTCTAGAATTCACCCCCTAAGGGTATAAATAAGGGGTTGAAAGTTTGTATGGAAAAATCTTTGAATCGCCACCGATTTTTATAAAATTTTAAATTTAGACTCTTAAAAATATTTAATTGAACACATGTTTCATGGGTTATTAGAATTCACCCTTAAATACGCAAGCGAAGCTGCGCGCGTCCGCTAGTTATTAATAATTGCATAACCATCTATTATTATGAATTATAACTGAACTTAAATGAAGCAATATTTTTAGTTCAATCACACTGAGTTACCCTACATAAATATAAACCTAACTTTTGTATCCTTACATTGTGTTGAGGTTATTGTAAAGTAATCGTTTCCAGATTACGGCTGATCCCACCGGCCTTAGCGCAGTCGCCGCTGCCATTCGCCATTTGCTGCGCCCTCTACAACTGCGAGCCCATTAACGGCACGTGGGGCAGTGATGATTCACTACTCTTACAGAATATTATTGACAAGTAAGTATTCTATTATACAATAGAATTTAGAAGACCATTCAGACCATCCAGATGGTTCCATCCCCACTTGGGGAATGAAATATGTTTATTTTATCACTGATTCTGCCGATTTAAATACGTTGTCATTGTTTCGATAATTGGGCTATGCCTGGGGAAATAGCTGCCTGAGCATCAGGTTTCCTAAAATCAAATAAATCGGCGTCACACTGTATGCCGCACACAGCAGGGTAGGCAGAGAGAACCTAGTGTTAAGACACTCAGTTTCTCACTTTCCGCCGAATTCTGGAGGCATTGCGTGTTGAGTAGCGGAACTCAACGCCAACGAGGTTTATACTCCTTACCCTACTATGTGGGAAATAGTAGTACTGAGGTGGTTCCGGAGCGCCAGCATCTGTTGGCGCTCAATGGAGTTAGTGTTATGCTCCGGTATGGAACGGGAGAGACACCGACTCACTTTGTGTTTGGCGTTCCGTGTTTACATACCTACTGGATTAGCTGCTTTCTTGTGAATTGATTTCGGTTATAATTAATTCGTAATATCACAAATTGTGTTTACTCGTGCCAACATTATCCACTGAAGCCCACAGTAGACCGGGTACTCTGAAACAATAAGCGAGAGAGATCCAACTCCAGAGGAGAACCAGCACCGACATATAGTTATTTTATAACATTTATATATTTTATTAAAAATAAATGTTATTACGGGTAAGCGCAGATTCAAAGATGGCGTCGCGAGAAATGCCGACTATCGTATTGTGTTGAATTGTAAAGCTATTTTAATTATTTTCTTAAAGAGTGAAATTTTAAGTATAAAACAATATTGGGATATAAATATACATACGATAAATACGTACAACGTATAATTGAATCATATCATATAAATTCATTGGAGGATGGCGGATACGCTTGGCGTGGTGCCGGAGGCATGTTACTTTAACTTTTAAAAAGTGGCGTCGTTTTAGTGTGGGCTATAGCATCGGGGTGATGCTAATGACACGAGACTTAATATTGAACTCATTTATTATATATTAAATTTGGTTATTTATACGCTACAAAACAATAGTGGAACATAATTTCACAATTGCATTTGTAGCGAATAAATTCAGGGCGCTGATATAGCGTTTTAACAATTGATATTTATAAATAATATTAATACTTGTGCAATACCCCTACAAGTGTTTAATATATTTTAGTGCTTAATATAGTTTAATATATTTCCATGAACGCGAACGGCGTCGCGGGCACGGAAAGAGCGGATAAGGCGAGGTTTTTTTAACTTCGACCTGCTCCATAGTAAAAGAGATTGTAAAAAATATCTATTAATATTTATATAATCCGTATATAAATGTGTATTGGTGATATAAAGGTGAAATAGATCCCAGAGTGGATAAGTGTTGTAAGATTAATATTTTTAATGATAGTTTTTAGGTTATATGAAATATGTGTAATTAAATTTTATATAAATGCTTACAGGCATTTGTTGTATCGTGAAGTCCATTGTTCATTTATATTCTTTTTATTTGCTATGTACTAAATATATACCTATTGTAATTAGTATGCGAACCCTTATTTTTTAACATATTAATGTTATTTTGTATGTATATGGTGTTTTTATTAAATACCTTATTATTATATATTGTTTAAACAATTACAATTGTTACAACAGCGTGCAACTAAACATTTGTTTTCGCAGTAAGCAAGTAGTGCTGCACGTGCGCGCAGTAGAGAGCGCGCGCCTGCTGTGCGACATGACGACGTTTGAGGAGGGCGTGAGCATCGCACACGCGCTCGCCTTCCACGCGCGCGCACGCCTGCCTCGCACCGCACCTGTACGTGTCTCTCTAACTAGTGTAGTGGAAATTGAATATGTTAAATGTCGAATTTTTAAAATATTTTTTTTATTTGGTATTTTTGATTGGTAAGTTATATTTTTACAGTGAGTGATTTGTTAGGTCCTTAGCATTGTGAATTGAATTGAGACACTTTTAGGGTAGGTATAATATTCCATTAACTAACATCTCACTGTAAACCAATTTTGAATCAATTGATAAAAACCTAATGTAAAATAAATCTTTACTCAGTTTTTCTTTCAATAAAAAGCGCAAAGAGTCATCATTTGTCCAAACTGAAGTCAAGTTCGTTGTTTTTTTATTATTTTAACAGACACATGGTCTGGTCTAATGCACATTTCAACTTCGTTAAATTATTATTACTTTATTGATTTATTAAATTTTTTCATTGACTTTCTACAAGACAAACATGTTTAGTTATACTATTTTTTTTAAGTACAATTTCTAAAATTTTTTTTACACAAACCAATCAAGTGTTCACACTGTATAGTATTGATGATTGCTTTATTCTTTTTTTAGTATCCGAAGATAACTGGGGTTACAGAAACACCAAAAATATTCATCGGCAATCATGATTGTAAAAGAAATTCTACCGAGGAAGTCTGCATCACACACATTATTAGTCCTGATAATTTCTTTGTGAGAGAGGTATTATTTTTTATCACTTCATTATAATTTATTTTGTTGAACACACATATTTTTTAAGGGTTCGCTGATTAGCCCGCTAGAAATTATTCTTATAGCCAAATTATACAAATTCTTTACAAAAATTTTAGTCTGATATATGACCTACATTCCTGTAAAGTTTGATTTAAATCCGTTCAGTATTTTTTACCTGAAAGTGGAACCAACATCCATCCTCACAAGTTTTCACATTTATAAAAATATTCATAACTTAATAAGTAGAAAGACGAATTAAAGTAAATCATGATTTTATTTTAATTTCACCTAGAAGTATAACTTCCGTAACTTAAACTTGCAATGGTTTATACATACATATATTAAATATAAATACTTTTATTGTTTTTCACTTTATAGCATTATCTACAAGAAGCTTATGAAAAGATATGTGAGGATTTAGAGCAAGAATATACTTTGAGTGTAAAAACGGGCAGCATTTACTTGCCAGAAAAACGTAAGTTTTAATTATTTTATTGTTATGTTTTGTTAATGTCTTAATTTATGTTACTACTTCAATACAAACTGTACTAGGTACATTTTTTTATCGATTTTTAGAGACTTTATTTATATTTAACTTCTTTTTTAATATTATACATTGCTTCATGGGGAAATGAGGCTTATTCAATTTTTATCTAACCTACTTTAATCTACCTTTGAGGCCGTCGTGGCGCAGCGGCACAAGAGTCTGACTGTTACACGACGGTTGTGGGTTCGATTCCCACTCGAGGAAGTGAAATATTTATTTACGCTTATATTTCCATTTCGCAGAAAGTGGGGAACGGAGTGTCTTAACACGAGGTTCCCTCTGCCTACCCTGTTGTGTGCGGAATACAGCATGAAGCTACAACTGCATACGGACAGAACTTGTAATATTTTTGTACATTTCTTGTAACTTTGTTTTATAGATATGGCATGTGTGGCCAATGTCGAGAAATGTGGGGTGGGAGTGAACTGGGCGCGCGCCGTCGTACTGGAGTTACCAGGGCGCTCCCGCGTGCGCCTGCTGCTGCCGGACATCGGTGCGTGCGTGCTGGTACATTGGACGGCGATCCGGCGCATACTGAAGAAGTTTACCGTGCAACGCGCGCTTGTAAGAACCTTACTTGTATCTGTCTCTCTCTAACGCTAGCGCGCTCTCTTAACAACCTTACGTATAAACTTGAGCGTCTCCAAATCCCTCGCTTAAGGTTCATATTTAAACTCACTCTCTCTCTATCTCTCTGAATTTTGTAAATTCTCTAAAGCTCCCGATACCCACGTTCTTTGCCTTATCCTTACCTATATTATAAACTAGCGGCCCGCTCGCGGTTTCACCCGCGTGAACTATGTTATTATTATTTTCTGTCTCCATGACTACGTCCTAGTGACGTCTATACAAAATTTAAGGCTCCTAGCATTTGTAGTAACGAAGTTTCATACAAACTTTCGACCCCAAAAACAACCCCTTAGAAGTCAAATATTGCAAATTCCCGTCTTAGCGAGCACCACCTACGTCCTATAAATAACTCCTATGCAAAATTTGAGATTCTCAAAGAGATTCTCGAGTATAGATATATACTTGAGGGTCTTGGGATGAACATAGGTTCCTTTTTTTTCTCATATTTGAAATATTGTCGATATATACTTCTTAATTTGGCATGCAATTAATTCTGCCATGCTAATAACAACCGTCGCTACGCGAACGTTGCTAAGCGACGGTTTGCAAAGATTGTTGTTTAAGAAAACGTCACCCAAAATGAGCTTGCTTAACGCATAAATGCACCTATTCAATCTTATGAGACACATAAAAACAATGGTTTACAAAAATATTTAAATGTTTAAATATTAGTATGTGGGCTACTCCCACTAATTATAATTTATTTATTTAATATTTAATCATATATTTACATGTCACATATATATTTATTAATTTGAAATCACTTTATTATATTAATATCAATTATTTGTAAATCAAAATTATTTATTTATTTCTTATATTTAACACACAACTCTCATATTATCTAAAAACTTAATTAACCATAACGCAATTGCTACCTGAGGCGAGTGACGTCATTTAATCAACAAGTGATCGTTAACTAGATGCAAATCACCAGCCAGTGAGTCGCAAACGTCCAACTAACGCGGATCCCTTGTCGCTCGTTTTTCTATCGGCCATTTAATTAATTATCGCTATTTTCAACGTTCTCGTATTTTCGCTATTCACTCTTACTCCTTCTCTGTTCTTTATATGTGTGGACTATTGTTGTATGTGCAATAAATATTTTGTGTAGTAAAAGACTATTTATTTTTACTAATCACCGCACGCTACCAAAAGTATATTTACTTTACGTTTACTTTGTTCGCTTAATGGTTAAAATATTTTTTCAGGCAAAAGAATGCCACCTAGCCGGTGTGACCCCTCTTAATAAAAAATGGAGTTCTAATTCTGTAGTTTTATTGGAAAGTTTCCAAGACAAAGTCTTGGAGCTTGTTGTAGAGGATAATCGTAATCGCAATTCACTAGGAGTAACCTTATATGATAAATCTGATGAAGAAAACATATTATGCATCAACACTTTGATGATTAAACATAAATTTGCTGTCACTTTTGGGTAACTATAGAAAATTATTAATATTTTATGTACTATTATTTTATTTTTGTAATATATCTGGTTATTGTCATATGTTGCAGTTTATTCATATTCAATAAAAATGTTGAAGTAGATGAATTAGTACACACTAATGTTCCTCCTCCAAATGAGAACAAACCAAAAGTTAATCGAAAGGACATTCCAAAGGTCACTGTTCTTAAAAAACAGCCTATGAAAATCCAAAATTCCAATAAGGACCATTTAGAAGCTAAAGACAAAGGGCCTCTGCGTTTAGAGGTTAAAGTATTGAACTACCAATCACCTTCACTCATTTATGTGTCAATAGTTCATCAACAAAAGATATTCAATGAGTTATACGAGAATATACAAAGTTATTACACCAAAATGAAACCACAAGGCAGAACTGAAAACTGGAAAGTTGGGAACAGGTGTTGTACAATTTGCAATCAATCGCAAACATGGCGTCGAGCGGCCATATTGGAAATTGAAAACGAAAATGCTAAAGTGTTCTATTCAGATTTTGCTTGCGTAGAAACTGTTGCGCTGACCAGTTTGAGAGATATACCACAAGAACTGGCATCCCTGGGTGATGCGGCTATAATGTGCCATTTGTGTGGAGTTATACCGGCCGTTGGAGAGGAATGGCCGTCTCTAACCAAGGAATATTTAAAAGATCTACTTGATGCATACAAACGCATATTTATAACGAAATTGGGTCAATTTAAAGGAAAAAGTATGCCGATTGAACTGTGGGTATATCACACTATACAGGGTGATGCGCTCGAACCCAACAAGTCAGAGTGGCGTTGTTTAAACAAAAAGATAATTGAGCAAGGATTGGGAATACCAGATAAAAGTCAATTGGTAATTTCTTTACTTATTAATGATATACATCAAATTCGGCTTCACGTTGTATCCCGCACACAGCAGGGTAGGCAGAGGGATTCTGTTCTGTTGAGACATTCTGTTCCCCACTTTCGCCGCGCTCAGCTCCGCGCTTTGCCTCGACACCAGAGCGAAAAATGGAAATATAAATTTAAATAAATATTTCACCTCAAGTGGGGATCGACCACAACCAGTCGATTTTACAGTTACACTGTGCCCCTGTGCTACGACTGGCCTCACATAATTGTAGTATTTTCGAGATACTACAATAATATATATATTGTGAAATACAATCACACTATTCCACACACAGTAAGGTAGGTTGGCACTGGATGTGCCCGTTCACTCCATGCTTTTAATCTGTATATTAAGAAACGAAACTATGGCCCAAATTTATAAATCGCCCCCAAAACCGATCTCAAGGGCGATCTCCGATAATATGCACTCAAGTTGTGATCACGAAGTTAAGATCGTTACTAATTTATAAATTTTACTCAAGAGCAACCTCAAGATATTGCTTTTTTTTAATGGATTACATACAAACCTCTAATTTTGAATGAATTGCTGCTGTAATGTATCATGTAACTTTTTTATTTAATTTCTATTCTGTGTTTAAAATGGCACCTAGAAAGCATATTTTTATCCAGATGGAAAAAAAAATTATGCCCATAGCGATTGATAACTAGTCATAGTATTAAAATTTCCTCGGATGAATGATTTATTTCCTAAATTTCCTAAATGATTTATTTCCTCGAGTATGATTCAAAGCCACAACTATTAATCAGCTGAGAAATGCTAATCTACTATGACACTATTTTAATTTTGACAAATTGATTACAATTGTGTTTGAATCATATATTAAGTTAAATATTATTAATATTTCATAATTACAGGAGAATGATAAAGAAAAAAATGCGGAAAATACAGAGGATGATTCGCTTTCGTTTTTAAATATTACTGGTTCTGTTCGCGATTGGTTGCAAATTGAGCCAATACCTTTGAAACCATTAAAAATAACCGATTTGGAAAGTAACTGCACATTAAACGAAATAGATACTATTATATTGGATGATAAAGAGATTTCTAACACTATGTTTATAACAGATTGGTTGCCGCCTGAACCACTGTCCAATAGCGAATTCACAGGCATGCCTACGTAAGTTTTTTTTAATTTTCACGCTGTATCTCACATTATAGTGGGGTAGGCAGAAGATACCTAATGTTACGACACTTTCTGACGCGGACCGTTCCTGACGAACCACCCAATATGTAAACATTCAGTGTCATAACTCAACGCCGCGCTTTTTCGTTTTACCATGGCGTCAAAAAATCAAAATAAATCACCTGAGTGGGAATTAAATTCTCAAACACTGCTGCTAAAATATTTTAGGTCTCCATCTTTTAAAAAATCAATAAATATGTTTTTAGGTACATTGACAATGACGCTGTTATTTACTTACATGACATTTCCCAACAAGACACATTGGATTTGATCCGTAAAGCGCTCGACGTGCGTTTCCAAAATCCAGACCCAAAGGCCAAGTTCTACAAATGGACGGTCGGGGAACCTTGCATCGCAAAGTTCTTCTTGGATAGCCGCTTTTATAGAGGAAGGGTTTTAGAAGTAAACAATGAAGATTCCAATTGCTTAATACATTACGTCGACTACGGTAACGAAGAGGTTTGTTCATTTGAAAACTTGAGAAAAAGTATAGTGTTACACCAAATACCTGTGCAAGCACACAAGTGCGTTCTACATCGGATACGACCGGTCAACGGGCACTGGGGCCGACCGACGTTAGATTATATACACAAGTCCATTGTCGAAAAACAATGCTTCGTCAAAGTAGCAGGAGAACAAATCTGTGATCTCATTCCGATTGAACTTAAATACAACAAGTTATGGATCAATGATCATCTCGTTGATTTTGAAATGGCCGTCTATACTGACGGGTCTAAAGCTATTGTACGTAAGTTTGCGCCAAGCGTGAAAGAGACGCAAATGTTAGAACCAACTTTAGAATCTGACTCTGCTCCCGATTATATAATAGAGGAAGAGAGTGACGCCGACCAAACAATAAATTCAGAATCGTCCTTAGACCTTAAGGATTATGCAGTCAAAGACTGGTTCCAAATAATGGAGGAGGAAGAAACACATCAAACAATTGACGGCAGTTTCATGACATACACTCCATTTACTGAATCCAAGTTTATGTGTAATATAACATTGCTCAACGAAATAGATAAGTTAGAATTACATGTTATACATGACGACGAGACAGATAAAGCCTATGATAAAATGTTCGACGAATTACAAGAAGCATGCCACGACATGTCACCATTAGACGGCATATACGAAAATAAAGCATGTCTCGCTTTATTCCCAGAGGACGAACAATGGTACAGAGCAATCATTTTGCAATACAGTCAAGCGAAAAATTGTATAAAAGTGAAATACGTTGATTACGGAAACGTCGAAGTAGTATCTTTGGCACATGTACGGGAGATAAGAGAAAAGTTTGCGAGACTGCCTCCCGCTTCCGTCACTTGCACATTACACGGCGTTAAGTACAACCCAGACATTGACAAAATAAAACTGATTGAACATTATACAGATACATTTATAGAAAAGGGACCTTTCCATGTAGAAGTAATGGATGGCTCAGATTTAATTCCCAGTGTTGAGCTAAAAGACGCTCAAGGTAATTTAGCTTACGAAAATCTTATTAAAGAAAATATTCTTATAAATAATTAATCTTGTATTGTTTCTAAAGAGATACTTTAAATATTATAAAGTTGATTAATTCATTTTACTTAATTTTAAGTTTAAGCGACAGCATTATGTGTTTTTGTTTCTTTTTTATTCATAGTGAATAAACATTAACTTTTATTGTTACATCATTGTTTTATTAGCAGTATGAATTTTCTAATATTTAAAATAATATCACTTCTCATTTCATTGGCATCACCATCGAAAACTATAACAATGTTATATTTTTATTATGTTTCCACAGAACTTGGTTTCATATATTATAATACCCACATTTCGCCGAATTTTCAAGACGTAAGTAAACATAAACAAAAAATAAGATGTTTGTGTTTTTTTATGTCTGTATGTAGGATGGGCTGTTATATGTCTTTCACCTTAGGGCTTTTAATCTAGGTATATAGAGATTTCTTGATTTTCTAGCCTGCGTGTTGCGGGATTTCCAGGATTGGAAATAAGTATTTCACACAGCACACATAAGTAAGCACACGATCGTTCCCGAACAGAATCACAAGGGCAATTAACGATTTTATGAAGTTTGAAGTGATGACTTTACCCCTTTAAATTTGACAAAATCGATATTTTGTTTGATAAATAGACATTGTGATTTAATTGTAAATATGCATATAGTAAAACATAAATTGATGTGGAGCTATGTTCATTAAATCCTTGTTTTATTCGTTTTATATTAAATAAGGAACATATTATGTACCCTTTACTTTCTTGTCAAGACATATTACATTTACGTCCGTACCTACATAGGTGTATTAAAAATAAAAAGATTTTCTATATATATCTATTTTACTTCATCATTGTCTATTTTATTTATTTATCTATAAATAACTAAATATTTATATTCATTTTCTTCTTTAGGACAGAGTGCAATTAATCGTAGTGGGGCTCCACTTCCCATTGCTATTTTCATCGGCATCACCAGTGCAGTACAACCATATTCTGAAAAATATGGAAATTTTAATATTTACCATCATTAGTTATTTTATATTCTAAAAGACATAATTTAGTAGCACTTTTAGGTATTTTTTCCAAACCAACTTTATTGCTATTAGAAAACGTAAGGTGAAATAATATTTTAGTACACATAAAATAGGTCATATATTTACCAGGTATACGTGTATCCAATTTGACATTTTCTAAATTATATAATCCAGCTTCAGACAATATTTTGTGGACCAAAAAGTCATTAGCAGAACCTGGATCTACAGAAGATGTGTCCACACCAACACCCACGACGTTCTTGTAGGATGACACTATCCATTCTGCCACTTCCGCACTTAACCCTGTAATATGTTCAAATCTAAAACTACTCATATAATGGAATAAAGACCGGAAACTATAATTTAGAAAACGATTATAATAAAGAAACATATTTGGTCATATAATTTGAGAACAAATTATTGCACTAAATATAAAACATAAAAAATTTAAACATAGTCAATCCAGAAAATCCCCGGATGACCACTAAAATGAAGAGAACTTTTACATAATTGTGAAAAACTTTTAATATAGTATATCAACAATTTTCTCTGTATTTTCAGCTGCACGCTATATCCCACAAGGTAGCTAGAGGGAACCTAGTGTTATGACACTCCGTTTCCCACATTCCACCGAATTAAATAAAACAAACACATGTCAACAATAAAAATTATAATAACCTGGGAAATTCATATTGTTTTCTTTATCCAACCCCGTGTACCTATTTTTGTCCTGTGCAAATTTACTCCATCCAAATTTAAAAATAATAACACAAGGTTTTCCATTGTTGTCATTTATCATAAAATCCAAATGACGCTTATACAACACAAAATGGGGATCATCATTGACTTTACTACTAATGTCGGCTATAATAACTAAAACAATAAAAAACATATTAAAATAAATGCGTGAAATTATTTTAAACAGTCAAAGGATTGTAAAGGGAAAATATAGCGGCTTTCCAAAATAATTCTTCATGTTATAGTTATAATTTTTCATTAAAATCTAAATTGGGATACATACTATTACTATATAAACGTAAAAATTTGTAAATACGTCCTTCCGTCATTAAAACACTTCGTTATTCCGCAACAATGGCGATATTTTTGATTACTTTTCATGTAATCAAAAATATCGCCATTGTTAAAAAACAATTTTTTAGCTTCCCGCGCATACCTAACAGGATAGGCAGAGAGGACCTGGGAACTTAGTCTTAAGACATTCCGTTCCCTTCCTTCCACTGAATTTTTGAGGCGTTGTTGAATGGCGGCACTTAACACCGCACTTTTCCTCGTTGCCAGATCGAGGAAATGAAAATATTAATTATTCATCATGATCATCTTAATCACTTATCCATAATAATTAAGAGCTTGAATGTTATCTCTTGTGTGGTTCACCCAGAACTCTGCAGTCTGCACTCATACTAGATTTCCATTCTTTTATTAGATATTTTAATAATTTTCCAATAATTTGTTTTGCTAAGGTTAAGTAAATATATACTTAATATCGATTACTATCAAAAGGGTGAATCTATTTGTTATTATAGAAGTACTTAGCAATTATTTTATTATCGTACGGTCGATTAGGTGTAAGATCAAATACATTATAGATAAAATGTTGTTTAACAGTAGGTACAATTCCAAGATAATTTTACTATATTAGAAGGCGCATTAAAATAACTTGTACTTAAATCAATGTTATTTATGTGGTACATACGCGGAACGATGAGCCTATCCAATGGTATTTCACCAACGTGTTTGCCATTAACTTTAAAATGATACGGAGCATCAATATGGGTGCCACCATGTTCAGCAGCAGCGAATTCATTTGCTGCATACCTATAAAATTTTAAATAAAGTTACCAAACGTGCTCATTAAAAATTAAGAACTACTTAATTAAAAAACGAAAATATCTCTAACTTATAGGTATCATACAATGAGCCAAAAGCCCCAAAAGTTATTAGTAAATAAGTAAATAAAAATAGGTATATATTATAGAGAAAAATAAGATATAGGTGCTTAGATAAATACAAAACAGAACGTTACTTATAATCGTAAAACTCACCAGGTTCCGTCCTTTTGGAAATTTTCGTTGATTTTTGTAAATTCAAAGTGCCTTCCATTTTTCCAATATACAGTGTTATTATCAAATGGATAAGTTAAGTCAATAATATCGTAATCACCATTAAATAAAACATCATTTAAATTAGGAGATTTTGCCTGAATAAATGCAAATATAGTAACTGTTACAATAAAAGCGATAGAAAATCCACCCATATCGCTGCCAGCTTCCACGAAACTAAATTAAAGAGAGCTTATCAATTGTATGAAGAGGTCGTTTTCATCTCATAGGTCATTCCTAGAAGTACTTTTATTTTTCACTAGCGGCCCACCCGCGGCTTCGCCCGCTCGAACTACATTCATTTAATAAACAGAGTTGACTGACAGTCAAATGTGTTGATGTCAATGAATAATTTAATCTATTTGGGTAAGGATTTATAATATTCCTTATAAAACAACTGTAATGATTGCATATTACGAAAAATATCCAAATTAAATCGAATAATCCAATATCGAAATCGAATCCAACAAACAACAAACAACATTGGTCATGTCAGTAATTTTAACTCACAGAACACATTTACTGTTTTAACTAATCTTCGTGCGAGATCCAATATGGCACAAGATGCCAGACATATTTTAAGAAGAATGCGGCGGAAGAATGTCATTCAAAATTAATTTTGCGATTATGTCTTTAAACTATTCAACCAACATTTATTACAATGTTGTAATGGAGTTTCTTGCAAGATCAAAATTTTACTAGCATCGAAAATTATTATCTGGGACGAATGCACTATGCCGCTAGCCCACTAACTACATATATTGGGAAAACGGACATTATTGCGGATCTACGCGATACTAATGACTCGACATGTTTTATAGATTTCCGCCAAAACTGCTAGTAATTCCAAGATAAACTGCTGCCGATGGATTAAACATGTGACTCAAATTACGACATCAATTTAAGCTATTTGTAAAGAAAGTTAAGAAAATGACAACAACCTTAAGAACGCTTCACGAACGCGAAACAAATAAGATGTCTTGCGGAACAAATAAAGCTTCTGTGAATGAAATCTAGAAAATGTGTATTTTTCTAATGGACTATTAGGATAATTCTGTAAACCATGCTTTATTTGTTCTTATGCGTGAAAATAAAATTAATAAATAATCTTTATTTTTTCGTCGATATCCTAACGTACATTATTTAAAAAATGCATTTTCAAATCGATAGTTATAGATGTCATAATGACAAGACGTCAGACGAAGATATGACATTTAAGTTTTATTTTGATAACTGACTATATGCTTTCTAAAAAATTGAAGTTGCTAATATATTTTAATATTGTGTGTAATTTTTTTTAAGGTATTTTAATTTTTTTCAATGAAAAGGACTCGAAACGATGCCGTTAAAGCCGCTGTTACTTCCTACCTAGAACGGCGAAATTATCCTGTAAGTTATTTTTTTTTTGCAAATAACAATGCTTCCCGTAATAATATTGCGACTAAATATATTTTTTTGTAGGACATTGATTTCTTTAATAATAATTCAACAAGTCGTAGTGCTGAAGAAATGGCTGTTGCAACTATAGTGCAGTGTGAAGCGAGTCGCGCGAATTCTATTTTGTTTTCGTGTATTAACAATGATCCTGGACAGTATGATGTGCAATACTCCAGGTATATCTTTATTCATATAGTACATCCAATGTTCAATTTTAATTAAAAATACAAGTACTTACATATATTTAATTATCATTATTTATATTTTCAGACTTGTTAACTTTATCAAAGATATTAAAAATGAAGGAGTTAAAAATGAGCTACTTGGATTACTTACTCCGTTATTGTGTCATATGTATCTGGAAATGCTGAGGGGTGGACATAGAAGTGCCGCACAGATGTTCCTTAAAAGACATTCTACAACTTTACCCCAAAAAGATTTGTCATATCATCAGCCGATTGATGGTAATTTACCATCAGCTCTCTATCGTCCCAATAGTCTTGAACAGTTGTTTAATTCTCTTCAAAATGGGACAATAGACAATGAGGCTCCGGAAAAAGATTACTTGAATCAGCTGCTAGATGATATAGGTTCTATATATACATTGCAAGAAGTAGAAGCTCGTCCATCCATTGCAGCTTTTAGGTAAGCATAGGAATATATAAATAAAAACATGAAATATATTTACATAATGAACTAAAAAAATATTATTTTTTTAATCAACAGGTCTTGCAAATATGATATTTTCTTATCCCAAGATGCCCTTAATATGCTTAAAGCATATTTAGCAAAACATGGACATGTTCTTTTGATACAAGTTCTGCAAACTTGGTTCCATATTGATATTAACATTGATAACAAAAAAACTGCAGTAAGTAATACTTTAATGAATTTACTTGTAGTGGCAATCAAATCTGTGTCTTGGAGACGGTCTAAGTTCTCTGACAACCTGTCGTTCTAAGCAATGTTCTTATCAAGCTGTGTCAAAATTGTTATTCATAATATTCTGTTTGTCCGACAAAATACACAATGTCATAGTAAAAATAGTGATAGACATACGAAAGGAATGAGAAATAAAGATAAGATTGTTACACAAAGTTTTCTTGCAAGTAGTAGCAGTAGTTACGTTTAAGTCCTTATAGTCTATTTGAATAAAGAATAATTTGAATTTAAGACACTTTTTATAACTTATTTCTGTAAGATTTTTACAAATTGTATGATTGATACTAAGAATGATAATTTGACATTAGAGAATGCTATTTGTTTAATATCCATAATTCAAAATGTTATTTCACACCTTAAAAAGTAAAAAAAATATTTTAAATAAGTAAAAATTCTAAGATTGTCATAGAGTGGATAACAATGTCTTAATATAATTTAAACAAAGTGGAACTTAATGCCACCTAATAAAAACCTGATGGTTGTAATTGATATTTTTTAAATACTTATAATAAAATAGAGTAAATTTCCTAAATATGGATTATATTGTTATTCATATTATATTTTTAAAAGCATATATGTCCTGTAATCAACAATAATATCTACTATTTGGTATGTATTTTTTCCATAGAGTGGAAATGAAAATAATTAATTTCACCTAGTGAGAATCAAACCCACTACCTGACACGTTTACAGTCAGATGCTTATGCTGTTATGTCATATATACAAATATAATATTATTTTGTTTCAGGAAGACGATGATGATCAGACAGATCAAGAACTTAACTCAAATATTTTGAATATATTAAATTGTGATGACAAAATAAATGACAAAAATGGTAATGTTATTTGTTTTTTACAATTTTAATTTTACTACTGTAGTTTATTAGTCTTATTTCATAATATAATATTTCCCATTTTTTTTTTTAAGTTTTATAATTGTTTTCACATTTCATTTAGCTTCTTATTCTCTTCGTAATGCGCGAGGCTCTGCCTACCCTACTATATGCGGTATACAGTGTTAAGCTGATATATATAAACAATCCACAGATATATTTTCCAAGTGTAACGGTCATGCTGAATATCAATCTGTTGATAAAGAATTAAGAGAACTACAAGACGCTATTAAAGGAGTGCGAGATTCAATGGCGCCATTGAAATTGTATAAAATAGCAGCACCAGATTCACAGTAAGTTTCATATTAAGGCACGCACGCACTTATATTTCACCTAAGAAATTATTTTTATTGCTATGAAGCGTCGTGACGCAGGGGTGCGAGAGTGTGACGGTAAACACACAATGAGAAGTTTAATATTTTAATTTCCTCGATCTGGTAACGAGGCAAAGCACAGTGCTAAGTGCCACCACTGAAAAACTTGACAATTTGTTGGAAGGTGGGGAATGAAGTGTCTTAAAACTAGGTTCCCAGGTTCCCTCTATATCTTCAGATATAGTGTGCAGGTAAAAAATAGAAAGTGGAAAGTTAAGAATGGCATATCTACACATTCTCTGAGCTTTGTGCTTAACCTAATAAATGAAATAACCCGCAAAGTTGAAAAAAAAAGCAATCAGCATTCATACTATTTCTACCTGTCACATATGTTTATTGAAAAATAATGGAACACTATTTATAGATTTCCATACATATTAATTATACAAAAAAAAATCAGTTTCATAGTTTTCCCTCATAGCAGGTACAGGGCAGGAAGAAGTGTTAAGATAATCCATTCTCCAATTTTCACCGAATGCTTGAAACAATGCACATTGAGTGACAGAACTCAATGACAGTGTTGGTTCCATATTTTCAGACGTTGCCTACCAGAGCTGGGAAATAGAAATAATTTGTATATCTAATAATTTATATATCGTTGAGTGGAGGTCAAACTCGCAGCAATCGTGTATATAGTTGATGCTATCCAATTAGACCTCAATGGCTTACATCAAATATTTGGTAATTTATAAACATGTTTTTATTTTCAGCTTAGTATGTGCCAAAACGGATCAATTCTGTAATGTTTTATGTGGAGGATTTGATAATTCAGAAATAAGACTTTGGGATCTTGGACAAAACAATGTCAAGAGAAACATAAATAAGAATATTTCAGAAGTGGAGCTTGCTTGTGGTATACCACCCGAGCCAGAAACAATTTTAGATGATACCTTGTATGTATTAATTTTTTACCTTTGTGCTATAATAGCAGGGTAGGGAGAACGGAACCTAAGTTCTAAGTTCTAAGTATTTGTTCCCCACACACTGCCCAATTTTCTAGACATTGTTTTTATCTTGTTACCAGAGCGAGAAAATTAAAATAATTCATTCTTCCAAGTTGGTAGCGTTTTTGTGTATATTTGCTTGTTCAATTTGTATGCAATAAAGGATAAATGTGGTGCAAAGGCTCAGTGTTTGACAATTCTCATCCGAGGGAATGAAATATTATTATTTTTCACACAACAACACACACAAGACAAAGAGCAGGATTGAGTTCAGCCTTAACACCTACAAACCAAACAAATACTTACCAGGGAACCTAATTCCCTCTGCATATCCTGCTATATATAGATAAAACATGAAGAAAAAGCACTAACATATAAAAAACGTTTTATAGTCAAATAGGAACTGGGGTACCACTGAGAGGGCATTCCGGACCAATTCAAGCTGTAAATATATTGTCGCGGGAGGAAATAGTGCTTTCTGCTTCACACGACTGTACTATGAGAGCATGGAGGCTCTCTGATTATTCATGTGCTTCTATATACAGGTAGCATTTATAATATATTAAAATAGTACTAAAATCTTTTTAACATTTTTAAATTGTTATTCCATACTTAGGAATGGAAAATACTGTTTAAAAAAGATTAAAAGTTAAAGACATATGGCGCAGCGTTAGATTCCTCACGGTAATGAATTATTTTCGTTTCCTAGCTTTAGTAACAAGAAACCTTGGACTTAAGTTCCACCACTCAACTCGCAATGTCCCGAAAATTAAGAAGAAAGTGGAGTATGAGGTTTAATTCAAGCTATAGGCTAGATTCAATCTACGTTCCCTGTTATATACAGAATACAACATGAAGTTAAGAATAAACAATGTTGGACATAATTTAAGTAAAGAAATAAAATCAAGCTGTCCTTTGCTAAATTTTTAACTGGTTCTTAAAGTCAATACCGCTCATATAGACTAAAATCTAGCCTATATATAAATATTACATTTTAAGAAAAAAATCAGGGAAACATGCATTTAAATTTTTTAAAGTGATATTCACTTAGGAAAGACAAATATTTTTTTTAGTACCTTAAAAAAAATATTTAGTGATATTTGAACCCGCGCTTTGAACGGTTTCCAAACGGCGCGGGTTCAAACGCAAAGCGAGATAATAAGTAATTTCCCTGATTAGGAATCAAACCTATAAACGTCGCATTTACAACTTCACTCAAGGATCTAATTAGACATTGCGCCACGACGGCAAACGTAAAATTCCTATATTAACTTTGATTTTTCAGAGGACACAACTATCCTATTTGGTGTATGGATGTATCAAAGAATGGCTTATTTATAATAACTGGATCACACGACCGCACTGCCAAATTGTGGTCTCTGGAAAGGACTTTCCCCATTAGAATATTTGTAGGACACTTGTCTGATGTTACTGTGAGTGTTATTTAGTATTTTGTATTGTTAATACTGTACTGTAATAGCCACGTTATGATTAAGTATATATTATAATCATTATTTAAAATAATTTTATCAAAAATAACTCATAAATAGGTGACACTTGCTCAAAATAGAAAACAACAATTACCTTTTTTGACAAATATTCCTAACAAGTGGTTCAAGTAAATAAATTGTTACAATTCTCAGATCTCTATGCGAAGTGTGGGAAATGTGCGAAATCTTGATCACCAATAATTGAGGTTGTGTACGTACGATCGTGAGTCTTAAGCTCACCTTTACATTTGTATGTAAAAGTAGAGTTAAAAATTTGTTTTAAAAATAAAGTATTATTCGAAATCAATACAAAAATATCAATTCGTTACACGCAAACATTATCTTCATAGTGCTATCAAGAAATGTGTTTTCTTTTTTTTCTTAATGCTTATTGTAAGCAATAACGGATATGGGTAAGCCCATATACTTAAATTTTTGGATTCTTACTCAGTGATAGTGCCAAGTTTATCTTTTACTTTTTAATAATTGAAACACAAAAGTAATTTACGTGTGTGTGCGTAGTGTGTGCGGTTCCACCCGAACGAGGCGTACGTGGCGACGGGTGGTGCTGACCGCAGCGTGCGCCTGTGGAGCGTATGCGACGCGCGCCTTGTGCGCGTGCTGTGTGGGCACCGCGCGCCGCCCCGCGCGCTCGCCTTTAGCCCCGAGGGATCGCACCTCGCCAGCGCCGGTACTTGTCGACACCTTCACTCGCAAATTAGCTAGTTCCATATACGTAAACTTTACAATATACGATACACTATAAGATTTTTTTTACATTACAATATAAGATTTTACTGTAACATATTTTACCAGACAATTTACACTTTTAAGAACTATTAGTGTTTTTATTATTTACAGGTGATGATAAAAAAATCAAAATATGGGACTTAGCAGCTTGCACGTGTGTGCATGAATACAGAGGTCATCACGGCAAGGTGACGTCATTGGACTGGTCGGCCGTAGGCAAGCCCAATCTGTCCAATAGAATCCCAGACCCCAACGACCCTAACGACAACTCTATACTATGTTCTGCAGGCATGGACGGCATAGTCAAAGTAGCTTGGGATAGCTATATAAAAAATAAGTAAGATTCTTAATTGTTTTAGGTTCATCATGTTTCTTGGATATACTAGGATATGCAGAGGGAACCTAGTCTTAAGATCCTTCCATCCTATTTCACAGTGTATATCCATTTTCTCAAACATTGCTGAATGGAGGGGAATACCTGTACTCAACGCCGCTCATTATATCGTTACCAGAGCGAGAAGAATGAAAATAATCCCGCCCGTTTGGGAATCCAAACCACAATAAGAATATTTCAAGACAATTTCAAATTTTAATATCTAAATATTTGTTATTTTCAGACAAATGTCAAGTCAAGATGTTTCTAGTTCAACATACAACACAAAATGCTCATACTTAGTTGATATCCAGGTACACCCGGATTGGATGGTAGCCATTGGGACTAAGAGATAGTTTAGTATAGAATAATAAATAGATTTTTTTAAATATGAACTTTTACTTAACCTGACTGATATTCACGCTATTTTAAGTTCCCTTGTATGCTTATATATCATCATTAACCATTTTTTTAGTCCTGTGGAAATTTATTTGATTGTATACTTAACATTTATAAATAATATGATTTTTTAAAATTTTACATCATGCGGTGACGCAGTGGCACTAAGCGTGCGACTGTAAACACGACGGTTGTGGGTTCGAATCCCACTTGGGGAAAAGAATTTATTCACAATTTCATTTCTTCGCTCTGGTAACAAGGCATACCTCGAAAATTGGAGAACAGCGACTTAGCACCTCCATCGACGAGTTCTAGGTATACTATCTAATATGATCTCCATACATTGTAAGATTATGGAGTGAAGCACTCCACTGTCATATTTAAAACTACTGAACTAAAGCAACAATCCTCTGAAATGAATTACTGTGATACATAACAAAAAGTTATAATATAACTTAAATATTGAAAGTTCAATATTTTAAAACACAAATTTGGTATTGAAGGATATATTTAAAAAAAGATACTTGAAGTCTTAATGTAAAAAAGTTTCATGATTTCATATATTTTTTTAAGAAAAGGTAATAAGAGTTGAATATTTTCCTTTGTGGGGATTCTTTTTATTATAATATTAAAACGTAGTCACAAGACAACAATATATTTCTTGATGACAAAACTAATATAAATTTTTAGATATTTATTTGTTTTCTCAAGACAAAAATATTCCAATAATTATAACACAAATAACATTTGTCTTCCATGCTTCTTGTATGTTTTCCGTTAATATAAATAAAACTCATGATTAAAAAAATAAAGGAAGTAGGTAATCAAATAACAACTCCTACTTTTTTTTAAAAAAGCTTGTAAGAGTTGATTGTTTCCCTTTTTGGGGTGGAGAAATTTTTTTCTTTGATGCTTTTGGGCTATTTTTCTTTTTAATTGGTGTATTTTCTTTTGTTTCTAATTTTAAAGGTTTTACAACCTCAGCCACTTCTACTTCTTGCTCATTTTCAGAACAACTTTCATATACCTCTTCTTTTTTAGTCAATATATATCCATCTTCATCAGTATAGGTTTTGTCAATGACTTTTCTTCTCTTTTTAGGGTTCACTATCCCTGATGTTATTTTTACAGTATTATTTGAAGGGGTTGCTGGTATTTCATCATCTGATTCATTATTTATTTTCTGATTATCCACAAATGGATCATTTTCGGCATCACTTTCACTATCAGAAACATGTAACACCCTTTTCCTTTTCTTATCCACCTTAGAAGTTTTCTTTACATCTTGTAAAATTTTATTCTTAGATTTTCCATTGGTGGACAAATTTGACTTAGATTCCGATTCATCTTTAATAGATGCATTTAAGGTAGCTTTAGGGGAATCTTCTTCATCAACATCCATTTTTTGGTCTGGCACATTAACATTTTCTTCAAATTTAGTTGTGGGTTCCTTTTTAACTTCTTTAGGTGCCTTTTTAACTGAACCATTTGTTTTATTAAAAAAGCCACTTATTCCTTTTTGAGTTTTTAGACCATTTGACTTTTTCTGAGGAGATAATAATTCAGTTTTAATGTTAAACTCATTTTTTTTATTTTCTTGTGTAGATAGTTTGTTTTCTAGTTCTTTAATTTCAGTTTTTAAATTCAATGTTTGCTTTGATTCCTGTTTAATTTTTTTGGGTGGAATTAATGGTTTTTTGTCATCAGAAACAGTTAAAACTTCTTGACTATTTGTCTTTAAATTTACTATTTCATTAGATGTTCGTTTATCACATTCCTTACTTTTAATAATTCCTGCACACAAATTAAAATCATTGAATGTATTTAACAACAAATAGGTATTCTGATCAACAATAGAATTTCCTTTACTAACACTGTAAATATGTTCATAGAATATGCTAGTAAATTTCAATCTTAACTTTTCCAAATTGTCTGCAGTACAAACAGTAGTCCATACTCTGTTATCACCAACAATACCTGATATTAGATAGGTCACATTAAGCAAAATTTTTGGATTTTCTTTATATATTATGTCAATTAAGTGTTGTAATAACAATTTGCTCGTGTTTATATGTATGCATAGATCTTTGCTCAGAGATATATAAGTCACAATTTTCTCTTCATCTAATACTATTTCCTTTGCAGTATTTAAATTATTTCTTAAAGTATCTTCTAATTCCATATTTTTGTTATTTACTATAAAAGTCTTAATTATTTAATAAAAAGCTTTTAGCGTGTTAAGTTTAAAATTTAAAATTAAATTAATTGAATTGAATTGAATTCTTGATATATGGCGAAAATTAAATTAACAACTCAAACGAAAAGGCGCACTTTTAACATTGACAGATGACAGTTGACATTTTATACTAGAACAGAATAGTTAATACGATAATATTTTATTTATTTATGCTTCATTCAATAACTTTACAACTATAATCAACAATTTTACAACTATAATAAGCATATTTAGATAAATGTCTTGTTCTTTCAATAAAGTGCGTACCATGTAATATTATTAATAATTCATGATACCGTACAAAGTATAGACTATATTTTCTTGTCATTGTCGTTCAATAAATTATTTTCGTCAGGCAATACTTTAATCATATGACAGTCAGCTACTAGTTTTCGTGCAAAATGGGTGTAACAATGGCTCTTTTCTGGTGTACCCTCTTAATATCCATTATTGGTAAGTAATTAAGACGTATTTCTTATTGTAATATACAAATAAACATTCTAAAATGTTTCTCCTCTGTTTAGGTTCTCATGCTGCTGGGGAATTTAGCATCTTGCACAGTCCGCCATCCTTGAAATTTACTGGATCTAGCAAAACATTGGAAAGTCTTCTGAAAGAAATATTCTCCGCATCTCTTGGACTGTCCGTTGAAGAGGTATAATATCAATTACCAAGACAATTATAGCTTTACACCTTATTTTAAACAATTATGTTATGTACGACGACATTACCTTGTGTCATTTTCATTTACAGAGTTCTGATTGGAATGGCTTATCCATCGTGGACCCGTTTAATACTCCCGAAGCAGTTGTTGAGGTGTACATTGATGGTGTATCTTCTCTAGGAGATAATGTAAGATACATTAATTTTTATTATTCGATATAAAATAAAAGTATGTACCTACAATATATTTTCCTTTCAGGCTGGACTCAAAAGTAAAAACTTTCCATTGATTGTTGATGAATATGAACCAGACACATATGATGCAGTTAGACACAGAATTCGACAGAGGTTCACAAGTGGTGGAAACAAGCTTGTTAATATAAGGTTATCAGAACCAGATGATGTGAGTTTACCATTTAAAGTAAATAAAAAAATATTTATAATTTCTTAATTTAATTAATAACATTATTTCTATTTTAGCTCATATCAGCTTCAAATGTGTTTGGAGAGATTGTACCACCAAAAGTATCTAAGCAAACTTTACAACATTTGAAATATGACACTGTAGAAGAAGATTATCAATTTATTTATGAATTGGAAGTATTGAAAGCTTTAACTGCCAAGGTAAAACCTACATGTATATTTTATCTATTATCTTTACTGCCAAGCTCATTTATTGTTCAAATAGTTTCATTATTTTATTTTTTAATTATAATTGTTTGATTACAGATCAGATCTGGTGCAGTATCTGCTGATAACATTGTTGATTTCTACAACATTAGATTCCGTTCTCTACATGCACTTTCAGACTACCACGGACCAAATTCCCTGCAAACTAAAGAAGCTAAAAAGTTATTGGGTAAGTAGATTTTATATTACATATCTATACTTATAATAAAATCTAAATGATTATTTGGGGCTAACAAATGATTATTTGGGGCCTTTGTAATGTAGTAGAACCCAAAACTACATCACTTTACCTCATCTCTATTTCATTCTATTGTATCTACTATTACTTTTTATTTTTTTTTGTCTTTTTCTGTAATCTCAGAAATAGCTTAACTGATTAAGACTTTCATAATGCAAGCTGCATTTAAACTAGTGTTTTGTTTTATTTCAATCAGTTCACAAATAAAAAAGTTATGTCAATATAAAGACCTGGCATGCATTGCTACAAAATAAGTTGTGTATGAAAGATTTTTTTCATAATTTAAGGGTTCATTTTAAAATTATATTTTTTTATACTTAATTGCTTATTCTTTATATTTATTCACAGGTAATGCTCTAGAAGACCTAAGCAAAGCCTTGGTTAAGGCCTACGATGGTTCAGTACTTGTTACAGCGGTGACGACAGATGTGGCTCACACCAGACGTGCTGTCCGAGCTGCACCTGAGTTCAGAGCAGAATATCAGGTAACTTATATATATGCATTTAAGCATTTCATGACACCGCTGAGGTGTAGCAGGATGAAATTATTACTACCTACTTGGGGAAATAAATTATTTTTCTATCCCTGCTTTGATAAAACTAAAGTATAGTTTTGAGTTTCCCCATTCAAAGATTGTCTCAAATTCAAGTGCAAAGAGAAAGGAAGAGGATTTTTGTGAGTTAAATCTCATATCTACATTCTCCTGCTCAATGGAATCATTATAATATTTAAATATACAGCATTTTTATACAGAAACAAAGAAGTTTCATCAATTGAGAAAATAATTTGCTGCAAATAAATTATTAAGTTAAAAATATTGTTAAAAAAGTAATAAGTTTTTATTTGCCATAGGATGCAACAAGATCAATGAACAAAACAAGTTCTAAAGTGTGTATACTATATCATAACCATATTTAGTGTGTATCTGAATTAGTTGGAAAAATAATGTAGTTGTTGTTAATTGTAGTTAAACCATTAAAGCCAAGTATTTTGTATTTTGGAATAGATTTATGTACTTGTAATTATGACGTTGACGTTGATTTTCGTAATGAATTGATGTCTGTCGCATTTAGTATTTTCAATTATTTGTTGCATTTTAGTTATGATTTACTCAATATGTTTTACTAACATAAAAACTACATTTATACCAGGACGAGGACAACTACACTGCAGATTACGCCGCCATTTTCAACATCATCTTGTGGTTCGGAATAGTGTTTACGTTCACTCTGGTATCCATTGTGTACGCCATTATGGACATGGACCCCGGCAGAGATTCCATAATTTATCGTATGACTAGTACTAGAATGAAGAAAGACAACTAAAGTATTAACTTTAACGTAATAGTTAAAATTTTCTTCATTTTATAACATTCGAATCCGCAATGCGGAATACTTTCTATGTTAAATTAAATTACATTCTGCGTTGTAAAAACGAGGTAACGTTAGGTGATGACTCGTTATAACTTATTGTATTAATAAGTGTAAAATAGTGTTATGTGAGTTGTAATTTTATGTTCAGTAAATAAATGAATGTTTTGTTTAACGATTATTTTTTAATGTCCGTTACTCCTGATAATTTGTAGGTAACAGGTTTACTCTAAGGCGACACAATATGGTATATATTTATATATCCAAATTTTATATTGCTTTGCTGGTGATTTAAATTTAGCTATAAAGGAAACACATTTTTTTATTTGTTACTATATATTTAAGCACCACAGAGTATAGTAAAAATTGTAAACAATTACAACTTTATTATTTGACAGTATTCATTAAAATATTAGTTATAACTAGAATATACTTTTCTTATAATTAAATGTCTAAATCTGTAAGAACAAATAATTCGAAATATTTTTTATTTGATAAGGCACTTTATTTCAATTTTAACAATTTAATATGAGGTAGTTTGAAAGAATAGTATTTAATCTTCAATTTAAACATGAACAAAAATATCTAAAATTGGAATGGAAAAATATTTTTCACAGTTTACCTATTACTGCTTAGTTAAAAGTATGGAGTGCATAATAAATATATTTTTATGCATGTATAAGTTTGTCTCATTGTCTTTGTCTCTAAAATCATTTGCCAAATTAACCAATTCAGATTTTCTTTGTATATGTATCAATTCTTTAAATAATTACTTGTGTTAAGAGAAATCTAAGTATATAATATATTTATGATATTACATAATATGGCAGAGAGTTCGAGACTTAAAATAGGCAATAATTGCGCAATAAACATGGGATTAACATTAACTTAATAAATTATTTATTAATATTTTTATCACTTAATTTATTATATTATTTATATTTAATAATGTCAGTTCTTATTAGAATACTTTATCAAAATATTAAATATTTATAGTCTGTCCCAAGACATGGACATTTTTAATGTTTAAAAGGTTTCAAATAAATTTCGAATTGTAAAATAGCATCATAGACTTCTAAAGGTAGATTTTATTAATTAACCATTTAAAGAAAATCGATTGAATCTTAATATTAATAAAGCAGTTAAAATGAACACATAAAATTGAATAATCCTTAAGTTTTATCCATATTAAGAAACAATATAATAACAGATAATATTGTGAGCAAATACCCACATGGGTGATAACAGGCGACAAATTTAGTGTTACAGCAACAAAAGACTGAGTAAACATTCATAATATGAAATCCTTTTTTCGAGTTACCAAAAAAAAAAAGCTTGTCGTAAGGCAATGTATCCGAACGTCTACAAGACCTTTAACGTCAATCATCACTATCACCGTCATTTGACAGCGTTAGATGACATTAACAGTGGAGGTCTAACGGCGTAGTGTGTAGTGATGCGCGCGCCTCAGCCTACGCCGTAGCTCAGTGGGCAGGCGCTCGTAGCAACGGCGGCAGGCGGGGCGCTCGTCGTATTCGTAGAACTTGCTGCGCGTGCTCAGCGCCGTATCGCATACAGCGCACGCGAAGTGGTGCACGCACCACGCTTTATTAAGCGCCGTGAACACTGAGTAAAGATAATTATTAATCAAGATTATTAATGATTCAATTGATTTTATAATTAAAAAGTAAAAAAATAAATATTTCTGTGCTTTCGCAAGCAAGAAAAAAATTGCACTTTTATAGTATGATTGTGACTTAGGGGAATAATTACAGTTAAAGGTTTTTCATATTAATACTCAACAAGCAAAGCATTCTCTAAGGTTTTGCCATTTAATGAGAAATGATTGTCTTGATTCTACTTTATAAACCTCTCTAAGTAGAAAAACACAAAAGAAAAATATTATATTTAAAACTCATACAATCACTTACCATCCCCAGCTATAACTTGATTGCACACATAGCAGAGGTTACCAAACAGTTGGTGATAATGCTGTTCACAGTACGCCAATCCCTTCTTCTCGTAGTGACGGTGACCATGGAACGGCTTCTCACATTTGGCACATACGAAATGCTATAATGCAATTCAAATTAAAATAAATAAAATATTTGGACCAGACAGATAGGCGCTACAATAGGTGTGTATTGTAATAGACCAGCTAACCTATTGGAAATCAGTAAATAACACATAAGCAAAAGTTGTGCAGCATGATAAGCATACATTCCCACTCGGGGGAATGAAATATTTTCATTTTCTTGCTCTGGTAACGAAGCAAAGTGGGCGTTGAATTGAGTCACTAAACAAATCAACAAAAGTATCTTGATGGGCAATGGAGTGTCTTCAGTGTCATCAGGTTCCTAGGTTCTCTCTGACTACCGTGCTATTCGCGATACAGCTGTTATACAGCTTGAAGCTAAAAAATAAAAATGTATAATTCACCTCAACATGCCAATGCTTGCCAAGGGCAGTGACAATCCTCTCCTCAATGGGGCGGCGGCACGCCCCGCATATCGGTATACCCATCTTGTCGTGACAACGCAGACAGAACAGATTATTCTGGAATTTTTATATACAATTATTAAGACTTCTTTGGGCTTTTTATTTTTTACTTTCGATGAAAAATAAAAATAGAAGAACATTCTTAGATTTAAAATATAATATTTAATCCATCACAAAATTATTTCTTATATCGCTTTCTTACTACCAGTTTAGCTTACTCTGACGACCTATTATTAATACATTGTCTCATAACATTTACCACATTTATATAATACTCACAACATCATTGGCGGCGTAACCTGGGCGGTTCTTAACCTCGCGCGCGGTGTGGTCGAGCTCAACGCCGCAGGTGGCACACGCGAAGTGGTACCCGTGGTACACCTCGCCGCGGTAGCGGAGCGGCTCGCCGTCTATTACACCGCTGTTGGAAAGACATTGTATTAAATATGTATATGTTTTTTATTATCGGGCATATGGTATGGTACGCAAAGGGAACCTGAAAATTTAGTATTAAGACACCTCCACTTTCGCGAACGAACCCACAAAAACGAACAAATTTTTGCGATCGTAGTGCTCTTGTACCACCACGATCGCAAAATGAATGCCGTTAAATTATATTCTGTCTATCCTCCTAAGCAGGAAAAAAAGAGATTTAGTAGACAGATATTTGACAACGTTATAACTTTATAATTGTGTGTCAAAAATAATTCGATTCCTGTAAAAAAAATCAATAACAAAAATTAATTCAACAAACACAAAAAAAAACCATACTAACTGGCATTTATGACATATATAGTTCTGCAACCCATCAGCCTTGATCCTCGCGTTGCAGGCGTGACAGAGCGCGCGCCCCGCGTGCTTGATGAACCCTGCGTCCGCCAGCTCCACGCTGCACTCCTCGCAACGGAAACACGACGGGTGCCAGTTCGAATTCATCGCCTTTATAACACGACCGATGACGAATTCACCTGGAAAAAACATCCTAATCAAACAAAAAAATATATAATTGAGACCATTTATAAAAAAAAAGAAATGGTCATCGTGACTTAGAGGGATAGACAGCCCACATAATGATCGTGTTTAAAAGCCCATAGTTACTCTGTGAAATTGTTTTCATTGCACCATTCCGGTAAGATTGGATTTTATTTTAAAATTCCGGTAAGAGAAGTGTTAAGTTTCGCCCGCCACACAGCGTCTGGAATAATTAAATGGGAAATAGAAAACAGTGTCTTAACTAAATTCATTTTACTTAGCCTGCTATTAGTATTGCTATTTTGCGGATTCATTGAATTTTATTAAGATCACTTTCTGTCTGTTCTGAATGATGTCACCAGTCGTTGCAAGCACTTTTGTTGTGTGTCTTCTTATCATAATATTTTTTTTAATATCTTAACGCTGTTTCCCGCATGTCATTTATATGCAGAGGGAGCCTAATATTAAGAAACTCCGCTTCCCACTTTCCGCCGAATTCAAAAGGCATTAGGTGTTGATTAAATATTGCATTGCCTCGACACCAGAGCGAAAAAGTACAAATATTAAATATTTCATTTTCTCGAGTGGAAACCAAACTCACAACTTCACTATTATTATAAAAACCTTATTAAATTAAAAAAAATGGCCTAACGGATAATGTGGCGGGTGGCTAGTTAACTTAATAATCTGAACACTGTTAACAAAAGAAATCCATTTACAAATATTTTCAGAAATAACTTACGACACTTCCCACAACATGGGGCAAATAACACCTGAAAATCTCTTTCGCAATATTTTCGACCTTCAAATTCATAAAACACTCCATCAGGGAATACTCGGAAACATTGGGCGCATCTGTTAAAAAAGTTTAAGCAAAAATAAATGAAATGGTACGCCAATAAGTGGAACTTTATGCTGTATATTTTAATTTTTCTTTATTAACAAAGAATATGTTCCTACTGTACTTTTTATAGATCATTGACTATTTTAACTTCAATTCTTCTTCAAACTTAAATTTTTAACTTCTTTGAAACTTTGGGGGTTTTGGAACTCTTGTGCCAAGATTTGTGATCACCATATAGACTATAATGTATATAAACAACATTAATTGACCATGATTATCTCTCTGTATTTATATTATTTCATAGTGGAAGCTATTAGATTATTTGTTTATTACAAGGGTCCCCTGTATTTATTTTAGACAGAAAGATAAAATAGATCAACATTTTAAAAAGGCTATAAATAAAATCTATAAATTATGTTTAATTCTAAACTTTGTTGAACAAAGTTCACAATTAAATATTAATTATTTAGGTTGTTGCCAAATTATTCTTATAATTATTTTATATGGCAGTGACTCAACTCCCTTATAAAACTATGATAATTCTTCTTGACTTTAAACAAATATTTCATACAATTAAATAAATAACTATTCACATTAATACCCTTGACATAGTCTAACTGTAAAGAGATGGGCAGAGATGTTTTTGATTATTGCTTGTGGGTGTTATACACACCTATGTGGTCAGAAAACACAGCATACTCTATACCAAAGCTGGCAACCCATTAATTAAATTGGAAATTGGCAAAAAATTCACATCAAAAACTATTTTGTAGGTCACTTTAAAGTAATAATAGTAGAAAAAACTATATAGATGTCTAGAATTTGCATATTTACTAGCAAAGTTACAAGATGACAAAAAAGGTAATGTTGACTTACACAAAACAACTAGTATGCCAAAGTTCACCATTGGAATTCACTATTTTCTCATTTGGCTCAAAACCATCTCCACAGCGGGTACAAAACATATTGTCCAGCGACATATTTGCAATGCTGCAATAAAAAAGTATTAGGTATGAAAATGTAGTTCTTGACTTTTTGAGGTAATTTAAAAAAATATTTAAAATAATAATTCTTAATAATATTTATGGTATTATAAAAAAAATTGAGATATAATATTTTAACTGTATTAAGAATTTGTTTAAGCATTTGAAAATACATAAGTTTTTCTTTAAACAAGACTTAATAGTAGTAATACTAAAAGTAATTCTACATATAAATTTTACAACTCTTATTGTATTTAGTTTATCGTATTTGAGGTAATATTTTTCACTTTCAATTTAATTTCTAAGCAGTGTTGTAGGTGAAGTATAACCCCAACCACATGTCAATATAGGAGGAGCTTTTAAAGTCTAAGACCTTAATTAGCAGAAATTGAAAAATGAGAAATAGAAGAGAATATTTCAGTATAATTTTGATAATGCAAATTACAATCAATATTTATTCTGTCTAATTTGTATGATTAATTAATTAACACATTCTTTCTGTATGAAAACACCATAGAGGATGTAAGTTCAGCCATGTCTATATTTGTCCACATTTCATAGCGGTGTATAAGATAGTTTTGAAATATTTGTTTGGAAACTGCATCTGTTATAAATGATTAGACAAATGGTTACAATGTCTGTGTTATACAGAAAAAATGATGTAAATGTATACCACAATTTATACATTTATATAATTTGTCTAATGAGACTACAACTAGGGTGTCGCATCTAGTCAAGGAAAAACATTTATATAAGGAAAAATAATAAATTGTATGAATCACTTTAAGGAATATTTAAAAGTGTCCCTGAACAAATGTCCATAAATATTTATAGTTATCCTTGCTAATTTTATATAATAAAGGATGAAATTATGAATACATTTTTCTTAATAAAATAAGATATATATATTTTAATATTAGAAAAGTATAAGTAATTAACAGATTAACTCTATAAATACAAATGAAATGATTGCAAGTCTGAGACTGTGTGATGATTTTGTGATTAATAAATTATTATGAGTCGAAGTAAACTGTAATTCATATCAGGTGAATTAATAACGAATACTGTATTATATTAATTGAAGCTGTTAATCTGACGAACATTGAGCAATCCCATTATAAAGGATCATTCTTATTTGAACGCTTACCCTGGCATTTTCACCACAAATTCAGACTAACTATATGTGCTTATCGTGTTTTTCTGTTGGGCATAAAAAATTTAAACTATTAATTGAATTACAATCATCACAGTAAATAACAGAGTACACTCCTTATAAATGATGTAATGGTATCAAAAATAGAATGGACTTATACTCACATGAAATTTTCAACTTTTGTAATGATCTATTTAGTTAATACTGTGCCACCAAGTGAATCATAAAATATGAATACTATTAAAAACTTTAATTTTACATGCAAATTAAGTTAAACAATCATTAATAGTGATCATAATATAAATAATAAATTTAACAGAGATTCATCACTTAACTTAAGCAGATCTTTGTCACATACACATACACAGAACCACAGAACACATTTACCCACATACAGATTTGGTCACATACAGATTACAGAATAAATATAAAATTACAAAAGTCACAAATATACATACAGATTACACATACACAGCCCACAGGCAAACAGTAGGACTGTTCGCGACGACTTTAGTTCGTAATGATAAGTTTTTTGTTATATCAACTATTATTTTTATGTTATAAAGTTATAAACTATATTATATCACTTTAATACATTCATTTATCGGCGCGTTCGCGGCTATATTTTGTGGATGTTATATAACGAGACGATTTTTAATTAAAATTCACATGTACCTATACATACAAACCGAAGAGAAAAATATAATTGGATAGCGGATGACCTAGTGGATCAGCGTATTAAGAATCGAGTTACCAACACGCTAGTGCTTAGGGGTTCTGAGCTTGTTCTAGTCGTTGCTAAAATAAAGGATCTGTTCGCAGATTCTCAGCCGCATGAGATGTTCAAACTTGGCGTCGAATCTTCCAATAAGAAGCTGGAAGCTTCAAGATATATCGATCAGAGAAGAATCGAAAGAATTTGCAATACGATTTAGTTATTTTTTTATGGAAAAGACCAGGCAAACGAGAGTAGCATAATTCGTAACTACTTAATAATTATTAAAGTATTAAGTAGTTACGAAACCATATTCTTAATGTTGACAAGGCTCTTCTCGTTTTTAAGTACTATTACCGTAGCTTTATTATAAAGTTTTTGACACGAGATGAATGAAGTGATTTTTATTGATTTGATATTTTTATACATCTGTGGTCTAAGCAGGGTTGACAATATTAAACAATTAATAGTTATATCATGCGTTGCTAATCTGTGATTGACTTTTGATTTAATTTGACTGTGATTTATATTAATTAATTTAAAATATCAATTTCTTGTTTTACTAATTCAAAATTTTCTACCGGCACACACAGTGTGTTCGTTATCGTTAAATAAGTTAATTTTGGTTTAATGTTATTTGTATAAGAAGCTTAATATTATTTGTATTGATTTGTAACTAATAAAATAATAATATGTCCCACAGAAGCCCTTCTTTTCAATTAAGTGATTTATTTCCCAGAGAAATAGATATTGAAGTATGCTTAAAAACTTTAAAAATATATCAGAAACTGGAAGGCGACGTCAATTGTGTTGTTTGGGACGCTTCACTGGTTCTAGCAAAGTATCTTGAAACTATGTGTCAGTCAAAACCAGATTTCTTAAGCGGAATAAGGGTCTTGGAGCTGGGATCTGGTCTGGGAGTTGTAGGACTTACTGCAGCTACACTAGGGTTAGCAATATCCATTAACATCTGCCTTTTAAATATATTCCATATTTATATAATTACATTGTAATGAAAACTTTTAAATTTATATTTTATTTGTTTTAGAGCTCAAGTTACACTGACAGACTTACCAGAAGCACTACCTTTATTGCGATTGAACATATCTGAAAACAAACAGAAAATTGCTAGTATGGGAGGATATGCCATAGCAGAATCACTAGTATGGGGTGATAAAAATTCTGAAATACATAAACAGGAGTTTGATATGATTGTTTTAGCTGACTGTGTATACTATGAAGATGTAATAACTAACAATAATTTTCTGACATTGATTGCTAGTCTTAGAATAAGTAGGCTTTTGATAGTTCTAATTTTAGTTTTAATAACTAATCCACATTATTTAGCTTATGTATATTGCTTATTGTTTTTCATGATTACTTATATCATTTACTATAATCAATAACTTTTATTATATTATCAGGCTATTAACCCGCTGATCGAAACTCTACAGTGCTTAAATAATTCAGTAAAGAAAAAACCAACTATATACCTGACTCAGGAATTAAGAGACACAGAAATTCAAAAAAAGTTGTGGAAAACATTTTATGAGAAGCTTGCAGAGTGTTTTTACATTGAGAAAATTCCAGAAGAACAACAACATTCAAATTACAGAAGCACTGATATACTTTTATTAAAGATGATAAAAAAATGATATTTATACAGTTACGATCTATGGTGACCCAAAGCATTTAGCACAAAATGTGATGGACACAAGCAGTAACTACAACCATACTATATGTAGTATTTACTTTATTAGTCATTTATTTATAATAAAATGTTTTGTGTATATTAAAAAAACTTGTATATAAGGTATTATTATGATATATGGATCTCAACTATTTATAACTCATAAAGAAACAATTTTCTACACTATTATAAACAATAACATTATTTCCTCCATGTAATTAACAATAAATAATAGAGCATACATAAAGGCATGTAAAATGGCATATAGTTTTTGAAATTTATAATTATTAAGCACAACTGGCTTCCAATTTAGGTACTTTAATATATTTAAAATGTAAAATAGTTGACAGAATAAATGATGTTAAAGTTTTTTGAAGTTTTATTTTAGCTAAAGTATCTCTCTATATAATAAAAGTATAGCTAGTCTATCTATATATATAAAAGGACTTGTCCTCACTGAAAACACTGGTAGAAACGTGCAATTTGGACAGATGTTTACTTTCGTAATCTGGACATCCACTAAGAAGGGATTTTATAAAATTTTAACCCTAAAGGGGTGAGATAGGGGTTGAAAGTTTGTATGGAAAAAAAATTAAATCGGCACCGATTCTTATAAAACTTGAAATATAGATTTTTAAAAGTATTTAGTTGAACACGTGTTTCATCGTTTTCTAGAATTCGCCCCCTAAGGGTGCAAATAAGGGGTTGAAAGTTTGTATGGAAAAATCATCAAATCGCCACCGATTTTTATAAAATTTGAAATTTAGACTCTTAAAAATATTTCATTGAACACATATTTCATAGTTTATTAGAATTCACCCCTAAATAAGCTAGCGAAGCTGCGCGCGTCCGTTAGTATTATATATAGAGATAAAATAATAATCCATTACTTTCATCATTGAGCTGAGCGAAGCGAAGCTCTTACTGGTCAAAAATATGTTTTGTTGTAATGCTCCTCCTCCTAGACCGTTAAACCTACATCTCTGAAAATTTTCAGGAACGTTGTGGACGACACGGTGATCCCAGCAAAGTAGTTTGGTCATATTCGTAATTGTAGTTTTTGAGTAAATGGTCAAAATGTGTCCCATAGAGTTAAGCTGTGGAACGTTTTAAAATTCACGTGCATTGAATTTTGATTAACTTAACTCAGCGCGAGCGGACAAAACAGAAAATTTCGCTATATTTCGAGCAATATAGCTTCGCTCAGTTCCACTCGCCATGCACAGCATGTGGCGGATACTAGTAAGTTAGAGAAAATAAGTTAACATTATTAATATTATAGTTGTCTTTACTTTACTTTTTGTAACAACGCTTTTACAGTTGTAGACCGCTAAATTGACTTTGCTAAATTGACGTAGCTCCGGTGGCCCTGGGGTTATTGGATTTCTTATAAATGCTGAAATAAGAAGTTTATTAAAGTTACATTTAACTTTTTATTTCAGTTTAGAAACTAACGAGATTGTAGCCTAGTAAAAGGCTATTGGCGGTAAATTTGAAATCATAATCAGTTGTCGTCGGAAATATCATAGATAAACCGCATAGACGCTTGCCGAAATTTGCCAAACCTTGACCATCACAAGCGTCTTTCCAAAAAAGCAGGGCAAACGCAGGGTGCTTCACGAGGATTGTGACAGCTTTCGAGTGCTTGTTGCCAATCGGGATCAGTGTCAGTCTTTGAACACAGGTCAAAACAAGCGCTTGCGACGGTCAAAACAAGCACATTGGTGCGAATTTAGTCTCTGACCTCAGTCATGAGTTCGTGTCGAACGGATGTGATTTGTTTCTCGAAAAAAATCACCACTATTTTTACTACAACCGCTACAACACTTGGTAGTTTTTACTAAAATTTAACTTTTTAGAAATTTATTAATNACTAGTTTCGACGACAGCCCGAAACTAGTTATGCCGTGATTTGGCTTGTAAGCAGTTTCTGAAACTAGTGACGCTACGTAACGCCCATGTCTACCACAGATTAAATTACGCACAGTTATTATATTATAGGCAATTAGGCAATAAGGTTTATATTTTTATAAAAAAATTAAAAAACCCATTTTTGAAATATTTAGTAATATAAACAATATTTTGAAGTGTGAAACATATTGATTATTAAAAATATTATGTCAGTGAGTGAAATTGTAAAATCTGCAGGCGATTCGTGGATTGTATGTCGCTCTAAATCACATTCAGGCCGAATTTATTACTTTAACACGTTAAGTGGCAATGCAGTATGGAATTTAAGTGAACCTGAGGTGAATTTAATAATATTTTAATTCATGATATCAACTAATAAAATCTATAATATCCGTGGGGTTCATATTAACCGAAATTATGTTTCGAGAAAAAAAAATATATATATATATAAATAATAATAATATTTACAGATAGAAAAAGCAAAAAATACAACAAAGGCGCTAGAAAAGCATCCAGATTTTAAAAGCGTTAACTGTCCAGAACCATCTAATTCACCTCAAGATTCTAATCCTCAGAAACATATTCCGGTCCACCAATTGATGCAACCAAAAATATACAATAAACAAGTTATAAATAATAGTTTTTCCAAACCGCAGGAGAAACATGACTTACTGCCATACACTCAACTAGCACCAATACAGTTTAATATACCTATTGCAACATTTAGTGCTAGTGTATGGAATGCAACTCCTCAATCCATCTTTGATGCTCCTTCCAATATAAGTCAATCAAATTTACTGATGAACAATGATAATTATGTACCATCAAGAACTTCTATGTCTCTATCAAATAGATTTAAAAATATTTGTGATTCAAATGTCAAATTAAATCCATCACCAACAAGAACTTTTAATAGAAACTATGGAATATTATCAAAAAAACATTTTTATAAAAAAAAAAGGCAATTTTTAGATAACAATGATTTGAGAACATTTTTAAAAACTAAAAGAAGAAATCGTACAGATGGTTTGTATTAAGTTATTAATCACCTTTTTCAATATTATCTATACTTATAATAAAATTATAACAGACTAGTGGCTTATATGGAAAATATATAAGAAAAAACGTCATTGGAGATTAGAGATTTTAGAACCAAAAATGAAACATGCAATATAAAATTTTAAAAAAAAATCCTATCTGCTTGTCTCTATGTTTGTTCATGCTAATATCAGAAACGGCTTAGCCAATTTAAATTGGCAGTTTTCACTATTGTAGTTTGGCACACTTTGTTTTATATTAGATATTATTTTTAAAATAATGTTATTATTAGAAAACAAAAGTAAAGCAGATGAGTAATAATAATAATGAATCTTAACACTAAGCTTCTGTCTACCCTGCTATATGGGGCATGTACAGCATGCAGCTAATTATGCAATATTTATTTAAATATAATTTATTTTTTTTAGAATCTCAGGATTACAATTTTGAACAGTTTGGAGAACATAGTAGTAGTAACAGTCAGTTGTTATATGAAACAGAAAATGAGTCAATAACTTATGATACTGATGATGATTATTGGTTACAAGTGGGTTTCATCTAAATATTTATCAATATTATACAAACAATGTTTACATTTTATATTTTATAATGTTTTAATTGTTAAATTTGCAACTTGTGATGGCACAGAGGTACAGGTGTGACTATAAGCACCACAGGTTGTGGATTAGATTCCTACTCAAAGAAACAAAATATTTAATATTAAAGTGGAAAACAGTAGTGTCTTAATGGGAATGGAGTGACTTAACATTAACACTAGGTTTCCAGGTTCTCTCTGCTTACACTTTCCACTTAGGAAAAAAAATTGAGTTTCTAAGTGTTGCTTGCTGAACATATTCTACATCCATATTTTTGTTTCCTAAAAAAGAATATTTTATAACATTTTTTCATCCCATTTACTGGCATACTGTATGCCACTGGGTCACAACAGCCTCTTGCTTATTTAATACACAATAAGTTAGATTGTTATGTTATTAATATATAATTGTTAAAAGATAACTTTAGATTTAAAGCATGACAAAAACAATATATGAACTCAAAAATGTTAAAAAGAAATTAACCCTTTTGTACAATTGAAATTAAAATATAATTAATTTACATGATTTTAATAGTGATATACATATATTTTTAAATAGAAAAATTTGAACAGTCAAGCAAATATTACAAAAATAGATACAAATTCCTTGAAAAGCTTATTACAAGTGGAAGATACTAGTTCCTGGTACATTGTTGCTGATTCTAATGTATTCTTAAACCATGTTAACTTTATTAATATTTTAATGAAATCTGGTAAGTAAAATTAAGAACATTTTTTTTATTCTAACCTTATTTATAACATATTAATTATATTTTTATTGTGGTTATTAAAAATAAGGTCTTTAAGATTTTTCTTACTTTTAAATATTTTCTTCTTTAAGTGAATATTTGAATAGGATCAGAAAACTTAACTTACTAATGAATACTAAACATTCTTTATAACACCAGAAAATGAGCAGTCTCTTCAGTTTCTTTCTATAGAATTTACTATAAAAATGTGTAAATATTTTTTTGATATAATATGTATCTTTATTATGTATTTCAGACTGTCAATGCCGTTTGATGATACCACAACAGGTTATGAACAAAATCAAACTGGCTACAAATTCACGATTACGCACTCAGTCCCATAGAGCTGCATATTTTATATCTGAGAAAGTTGATGAAAATGTCGCTACTATTGGTATGTAATATGTATTTTTATTATGTTTCTCTTTCTTTATAGATGTTGGTTTTAAAGGAACCCGGTCTTTTGTAAGGTTTGTATGAAGACAGGTCCAAGGCAAAGTCTTCAATAATATACCTATCGTTATAAAATAAACCTCAACTGTTACCGCCTGCACCGTGCGGTGGTACTCCTTTTTTAGCTGCAGTTTTAGCCAAAGACTCGATGTAACGTCCAAAGTTCAAATCTGACGTAAGGTTCATGCCAAGAAGCTCAAGATGGTCAGCTATCGGCACGGGTACATCTTGGAAAGTTGGAGTAAAATCGAAAGGGCTCCGTTTTGCGCAGAATAAACACGCCTGAGTTTTGGTAGCGTTAAACCTGACAAGATTGGCATCGCCGCATTCAGAGACGCCCTGAAGTGCCAGGTTCAGACGATCGATCATAGACTCTCGACAAGACTGGATTACGATCCGGCTGGCCTTTGCATTGGATTTGGAGATATTTTTCAACAACCGCGCTGTCATCAGCGTACCCAACGATACGTGTTAACATATCGTTGATGTGTTCGTCATGTAGTTCAATTTTCCCGAAGGCAGCATATTTATTTCTCTTATAGTTTAGACAGGCTGTTAAGGTTCCACATCAGGTATCCAGATTTTCAAAATAAACTATAGACTAGATGTTGCCTAGACTTAATAGTTTCAAACAACAACAAAAAAGTTTCATTTAAATCAATTGAATAGTTCCTGAGATTAGCGTGTACAAACATACGAATAAACAGACAAACAGACATTTTTTTTTGTGGATTTGGGCTCTTTTACTGTTCCTAAACCCCCCCTCAATTATTATTTTGTAAATATATTCAATGTACAGACGCGTTATTTTTACTCCTTTATTATATGTTTAGACTAGATTATAATTGTCATATTTTTTTTTAAGTAGGTACTTGACATTGAAAAATATATTGTTTTTTCACATTGACTCAGACAAACTATTATATTTAAATTATTTTCATATCCCACTCTGTTAGAAAAAGCGCAGTATTGAGTTTTGTTACTCAGTACGCAATTTTTTGCCAAGTTTTGCGAAAAGTGGGGCATGGAGTGCCTTAACAATAAGCTACCTCATAAATCAAATGTTGTTTTCAGATGAAGATAGCACTGAAGCAAATGTTGTTTATAAAGATGCAATTATCAAATGTTGTAGAAAGTTGATAGAGGAATGCAATCCTGTGGTAATATATTTATGTTAAATTATATATTGTGTTAAATGACAACTTTTTAAACCACTAGCAATTTTTCCGACTAAACTTAGAAAGAAGTAAACTAGCTAATAATAATTATCATTTTTAAAATATAAATATTTTTACATATTATATATGTATGTAAAAATTTATATATTTTAGGTTCTATTGACTGATGACATTGAATTACACAGTACCGAATGCTCAATTTCCATATACACTGTAATGGAATTAAAAAATATATTAAACAATCCTAAATCTCACAGAATTATTCCAAGGAATTTTGAAAATTTTCCTCTTAAACAGAATCGTAATATAAAAATTACTATAGAAAATGATACTAATACAGATAAATTAGATCAACAAATTAATACCGATACAGTTGCCGAAAATAATACTACTGCTTACGAATGTGAAAGCAATTACGACAAAAAACATTTAACAAACCAAACAAATGGTCAAAATGAAGTAATGCTTGAATACATAGTAAACAAGTTAAAATCGTTGGAAAAGAAAACTGATGATATTGGTATTCAAGCTGACTCAACGGATCTGGTTGTGGAACAGGACAAACTTAATGCCAATGACACACTTCAAAGTGATAAAATAGAATTTGCTCAAACAAAATCAATTAAATTAAAACGTCAAACTTCATTGGATATTGTAAAATCAAATGCTACTATGAAACATTTAAAACAAAACAAAAGGAAAGCTAAATCCACTTTATCTTTAATATCAGAAAATTCAGTAACTTACGAACAAAATGAAGTAGCACAACTTGTTTCAAATTCTACAGAGTGTGTGGCATCCGTCTTGAATAGCAAAAACAATACTGATCCTAAATCAAAAAGTAAAAACAAATGTGATAGTTTAATAAGAAAAACAACAAACACAGAAATTGGTAAATCGAAGAAAACATTTGAAGATACAAGACAGTTAAAAAAACAGAATATATCAGATAGAATTGAAAATGTAATGTTTGAAGTAACAGATGAAGCAATGGAGGAATATTTGAAAATGAAATGTGATGAGTGGACATCTCGATTTGTTCAAATAATGGAGGAAGTGCTAACTCAAGTGTTGCAAATAGATCCTCCATACGTTTTAGATACAATGCCACCGCCTTGGAATATTTACGAAGCGACAGAATGTGTGAAACGAAAATTTAAAAATGTCGATGATATATTCGATGCGACCACTAAGTTGTCTTCTGTTTTGTTTGAATTTGGTGCTTCTAGAGGTTTATATTTTTCTATATCTTAATTTTATTAATATTTTTTATGTAATATTTATTTAATAAGTCCTTGTTTTGCAGGAAAAATTAAAACTGATATTAGCCCGCAAAAATATATGGAAATGTATAGTTATGGAGTGTACGTAATTGATACACTGCAGGTATGTTGAAATATCCAAAAATTATATTAATATTTACATCACATAAATAATGTTGTTGAATGTAAAGGCGAATGTTGCAAATTCGATTCTCACACACTTCTGAGGGGAATTAATTATTCTCATTTAGGTACATCAACACATGTCTCTAAAATTGGGCTGAAAACGGGGAATGGAGTGTTTTAATACTAGGTTCTCCGCTGTCTACCTTGCTATAGGCGGGATACAGAGTAGAGTTAAAAAAAGATTTTTTGCATTTCTAAATTGTACCCATTCATTTTGAGTAAACAAGTGTAAATGGTATTTTTATAGAATGATAGTACTTTAAACCTATTTTTATTTTACAATAGGGTAATTTAAACAATGTTGAGGATCTCCACACAGCTGAACAATCTCTCTCTAAGTTGTTGAGAGATATTCAAGACCCACACTTAGATCCGAGTAATCACGATCTATTTACTGATACTAATGTCGAAAACCAGATAACATGTAATGAACAGGATGCTTTAAATGGTAAGACAAAATAAAAAATAGATTATTATATATTAAGATTTATTTTATTAATTTTAACTAAATTAAATGTTAACGTGATGGTAGCTTGGCCCCTCATAATCGGAATAAATTATTTAATTTTTTTTTGTGAGCTTTGCTAAAATACACCGCGGCGTTATATTCAGCTATTCCACATTCATTGTATCGATCGGAAAACTGTTTAGTAGATTCTTTATACTAGGTTCACTGCTTATAGCTTATCGATTATATTGTCAAGGTGCCTTAACAAAACTAATTAAAGATCGTCATATTAAAACTGAAATTCAAATAAACTATTAAAAGCAGTTTTGAATCGTCAAATGTACATGTCAACAAAAAGCTACCACCGGTTCGGAAGGCAGTTCTGCTGACAAGAGCCGGCAAGAAACTCCACAGTTGCTCTTTTCAAAGTCAATGGTATATTTTTCTATTACATTAGGTGGCAGCTATCCTGCCTGACATTCAATAGACAGAATTAATATTAAGAAATTATGAACATAAATATAGTTATTTACATATATATAATTATTTCCATTTATATTTCCATTTCTTCACTCTGGTATCGAGGCAAAGCGGAGCTTTGAGCTCCGCGTGCTTAACACTAGGTTCCCTCTGCCTACTCTATTGTGTGCGGGATACAGCGTGAAGCTGATTATTATGAAATATATTTTTCAGGATTTTGGAAAAATTTCTGTCATTCGGACGAAAATTAGGGCTTTCACTCCTTACCCCAGTGTGCCCATATATCTAAATACAGCCTTAATTGTATTATTTACTTTACTATTGTACTATAATTATAACTAAAATATTTATTTTATTTCAGAAACGTTTGAATCTAATTGTAATAATACAAATTTGGATGCGTCAGCTGATGTTAGCACCTCAAAATCCAAAAGCTCCAATAAATCTAATGTATCTTCAAACTATCGTCTCAGGTCCCATAGGAAAAGGTTATTACAGGTATATTATTGTTTTTAATTTATTTTTTCGCTTTTATCTGCATAGCTGGTAGGCAAACGTAACAGTGTTTACACATTTCTCACAGACCACCCAATTTTAAAGAAATTATGTGTAATACAAGTTATATTCTAAGTTACATTTTCATGTTTTTATTTTATTGTAGGAACAAGAAAATAAAGATAAATCTGTTCCAGAGACTATATTTATTCGGAACATCGACAATAAATCTACTTTCTTCACGAGTTTAAATCTAAGGAATAATTGTGTGAACAATAAAAATGAAGTACAAGATAATATTGTCAAGGAAGTAGAAAAAAATAATGAACTAGTAAATAATGATCAAATGGTAAATAATAATGAAGTGGCCAATGATAGTGAAGTGGTAAATAATACAGAAAGTAATAAAATAAATACAATTAATACAAGTAATATTGTCAAAGAAACTGAACTCAAAGAAAACATAGCTGTTACAGAACCTAAATTTATTAGAAATTTTACTAAATATATAGAATTTGAAGAGAAATTAAAGAATATACATCCTGAAACGGACTCGGTGCGAGACAATTGGTTTATTCAAAGCGAGTCAGATTATACCGGTAACGAAGAGCTCGATTATGAAGATGACGAATACTTCTATGATAATGATTACGATGATTACGAGTGTAATAATGAAGAAAACCAAATTCATTTTAACAATAACACAGAAAATAAAAATGTAAATTTTAAATTATTCATGGAAAAAATTAAAGATGAAATCAAAATATCGTTTTTAGCTATTCACAGTTTTTGGTAAGATAAACTTTTTGGTAAGCTTACGACAGAGTGAACGTTTTGGCAAGATACATCATTCTCCGATGTTTGCAAGAGCGAAGAAATGAAAATATTTTATTTCTTGCGAATGAATCCAAAATTATATACATACATTATTAGTTATTTTTATTTCTTTGCTGTGGCAAGAAGACAATACGCGGCGTTGAGATTCGCCACTAGATATAGAACGAAAAGCGGAGAATGGAATGTCGTGACACTTAAGTTTTCTCTGTCTATCTTGTACTATGCGGCGTAAACCATGAAATTTAATATTTATCGTTTTTCGTACTTTACAGTACAAAGTCATATGAAGTGTTAAATTCGGAAGATTGTAAAGAGAAAAAATCAAAGATACAAGTTGTTGGGAAACAAACGTTTACACATTTGAATAGTTTGTGTGATGCGTTAAGTAGGTATGTTTGTTAGTTTTATAGTAACTGAACTAGTAGTAGTAACTAAATAAACTTTTAGTTATTACACCCTTTTTTTAGTTCCACACTGTATCCCTCTTATAGCCTGATAAGCAGAGGGAACTTAGTATTAAGACGATTTGTCTTTGACGTATCACCTAATTTTCTAGACATTGCGTCTTGGGTGGTGGAACCCAACGCCACGTTGTACTTTTACAGATCGAGGAAATAACAATTATTCATTGCCCGAGTGGGAATCGAACCCACCACCGTCGCTTTTGAAGATAATCTTTATTCCGAAGTGCTACGGCTGGTTTAATTTTTTTAATATATTTTTTTAGAATTTTAACAAGAGATACAAACGACCTGCTTAGATTAAAGGAACTGCTACAAATAGACAGTCTAGAAGAGCATAATATTATAAATGATGATGTTGTTGAAGAATATATGTGAGTTTTTATATACTATTTATTTGATATCTTCGTTTTATATTAATTATTAGTGGGCCCGTGCGGGGCTACGCCCGATTGAAATAGAAATATTAATAAAGAAATTCAAAATTAAAGAGTCAATCAATTCAGTAAAACAGTTGTATAAAATAACTGTTACGGCAATTAGCAAATTTGTCGAACTAAATACTTTAAATTGACATATCTTTTTATTTATGAACCGATTGTAATAAAATAAGCCCTATATGTTTTCGGAAGCTTGCCAGAATCCAATAGTAAAACCGTATCTAAATCGGTTAAGCCGATTCTGAGACTAGCGATTACAAACGCACAGACAAACAGACAAAAAATTAAAAATCCTTGGTTTGGGTTCTATGACATCAATTAAGTTTCCCAATAACATTTTTTAAAAATATCTTCCAAGTACAGATACCGACCCTCTTACGATTTTATTATAAGTGTAGATAAGTCGTTTAAATTGCCCACAATTTTATTTATTCAATATAGTTTAATATTTACATTTCTTTTATTCCTTACTTGCAGTTAAGTCGATATTTAATGTATATAAGAAGCACTTTTTTCTTACTACAATTTTTCGCTCAAATATACGAAACATACGCTTTGTCTACCGGTGCCAAGTTATGAATATTTAATTTAAACTTCACCGAGTAGAGATCGAATCCACAACTTACCTACCTACAACTATACTGTATTATACACAGGTACAGCGCCTGACTATAAATGCTATGGTTATTGGTTCGATCCCCACTCGTGGTAAAAAAATATTTTTATTTCTTCGACGACAGTACAACTTAAGACGACATACCAAAAAAAAATTTGGCGGTGCGTTTGGAACAGATTACAAAAAAAATATAGTATTAACATAAATGAGGTCACGCTTGACTTTTATATCAAGAATTTTATTAAAGCCAATTAACACCAATACAAATGAACATTTGAGAGATTGGTGTTGTGTCCACACAGTAAATTTACATTAAATTAATATTTTTTCAAAAAAATAAATCAGGTTCACGCCGTCTCCCGCACACAGCAGGGTAGGCAGAGGGAACCTCATATTAAGACACTCCGTTCCCCAATTTCTGTCGAATTCGGTATTGCGTGTTGAGTGGCAGAACTCAAATATAAATATAATAAATATTTGACATTCCTCGAGCGGGGATCGAACCCACAACCGTCGCGTTACAGTCACACCCTTGTGCCGCTGCGCCACGACGACGGTCTCATATTTAAATTTAAAATATTTATTAAAAAACATTTATTAATTAAACCTTTAAGCCGCTGGGATTATTTGTTATTTTGTTATTGATAGTAATTGTATCAGCATGTTATTTTGTTTACTGTTGTATTTTTGAGTTTTTTTTAAATCGTATGATGTATTTTATGTAGTTTAAGATATGTTGAATACGATGATGAGGGATTCATATTCATACGAAAAAAAAATTACTTTTTTATGAGTTGTTTAACTAGTTGGGTTTCCGTAATTGTCTAGCTTTATATCTAAATGGACGGGGAAGGGAGTTTATATCGTTTGCACTCCATATGTAGATTTCTTTTTTATCTTCTCTCTGCTCCTCCGCCTACCCTGCTATATCTGGATATAGCTAGAACCTAATGCTAGACATTACTTGTTGAGTATTAACATTACGGTGAAAAGGACTCACTTTATATCCCCGGATGATGATGTCACTGGGCCACGATGACCTTCGACATATGTGAATATTAATACTAAAAAAAAATTTTCTTTACTTAAAAGTGTTTTTTAAAAATTCTTTACTATACATATGGTTTTTTTTTAGGGTGCTCATCAAAAAGTTCGTAGAACAAGGGAGTATGTTAAGGGATTCGATCAAATTAGTTATAGAAGCGTGTGAAGAATAAACTCACATGGATTGATGTAACTATTAGTTTCACATCATCACGTTTGCACGGAAAAATATGTTTTTTTTTAAATTAGGGACACTAGAAATGAAGTATTTTATGCATTGACATTGTTGTTAGCAAAAGGTTAATTTGTTTGTTTTTTTTTTAATTAACTTATTTGATAATGTAATAAACGCATTAATACAAAACGTCAGCCTTAATAATTGTGTAACTTACGTCGAATAATAAAATAAATAGAATTTACATATGCGTATTTATTAAAATAACTTGATCACCTTATAATCAACAAGATATTTACAAACAACATTAAACGTTAAGTTAATAATATGGCACCAGCGTGCATCTTCACGTTGCTATGCCGAATCACGTATAAAATATATCTACTAAAATATATTTTGTACGTGACGTCATTAGCTATGTAGGAAATATAGATTTCGACACATTAAAGGAGATTCTTAATATTAATTTTAAATATTTTATTTAAACATTTAATAGTCTTTTTTATTTGGTTAACTATTTTAAGTTTAAACAATTCAGTTGTAAAACATTTAATAGTATTAATAATAATAATCGAGGTGGTAATGACTAGTTGAATTATTTATCTAAAGCCTCTCCCGTCCATCATCGCTTGAGCACAGTACTTCGGAAACTGAATAACTGTTAATAAGAAGTCCGTCAGACCCTGAAATTTTATTAAAAAATCATTAATAATGTTTGAATTATGTTTAATATTAATTTTATAGTTCTTACTTTACTAATAATGTCTAATTATTGTGTAATTTGCTAGTTATTATACTATAATTAATGTTATAGCAACATCTATCAGTAAATTATATGATCTATTAATTTATATAACTATGCATTATATAATCTTTAGAAAGGTATAATTTTTATACTAATTAACCCAATACACATTAAGTAAATGAAATATTTATTGTTTTCATTTCATCGCTCTGGTGTCAAAGCAAAGCGCGGCGTTGAGTTACGGCACACAACACGTAATGCCTTCAAAATTCGGCAAAAGAAAAGAGGCAATGGAGTGTCTGATATTATGTTCTCTCTGCTTAAACTGCTGTATGCGAAATACAGCGTGATGCTAAAAATATGTTTTATATTTGTCGTACAAAACATCATAGGTATCTTGAAAATGTCAGTGTCATATAGGTATTAGAATCATCAATCACACTTACTGATAAAGGTTCTATGCAAACTGTGAATGGTAGAAGTATAACGTAGAAGCCCGCTGAGATACCGGCGATCCAAAACGCCAAAAATATTAAGATAATAAGCCATATTATCGAGTAAATAATGTTTCCCATTTCCTGTAATAAAATATGTTTTATTTAAAAGTTTGTAGAAATCAAGATGGCCGAGATGGTAGGTTTATTAATAAATTGTTCTATGAGATATCAGGTACCTATATATTATTATGCTAACACTTCTATTTTTACGTTCAAGACATTGATACCTAATTTCAGTACATAGTTAAGTTATGAGAAATTTATCTGGTAGGTATGCAGCTTATCAATAGATTAAGATATAAAGCAAGGTCGAACATAAATTGTGTATTTTTATCGGTTATTCCATTACTTTTAATAAGTACATAAATAATTATTCGATTAGTAGAGACATGGTTCCACGAATAACAGAAATTTAGTCATGTTTGTAGTTCTTTTAGTCACTATTAATATCAAATCAAAGATGTTGCATCACCAAATAGTCTTTTATTAATTTCTTCATAATGTCATGTCATTAAATTGCAATGATATTTATATATATTTTTTAATTTTAACGATTATTAAAATTAAAAGAGACATAGGTCTGCATAAAAGAATTAAAACCATGACCTTCATATGAAATAACTGTTGCTAATTTACTTATTATTCTCCTTAATTCACTTGAACTTGAATGGTAAGGCATACATATTAAGGTCCTTGTAGAATTAATTAATTGTCATGACATCATCTTTACCAATTAAGTAATCATTCCTGGTTTCATTTGGAATAATCTATGGTTGCCCACTCAGTTACATAAGTAAGTATATATTTTAAGAAAAAATATGATTTCACAATATTATTTATAGCTGTTTTAGATTAATAGTAGTAAGCTTATATTATGCTTTTAGAATATAAATATTCCATTGTTTTTTACTTTTAGGATCAGTTTGGTTATTAAGTTAAACAATATTTTTCTGCTTATCTTAACATTATTATTGAACTTGATAAGATTTTTATATTTAATTTCTAATTGAAGGTTTATGGAAGGGCGGGAAGTAATATGATTATTTTGAGAAACGTTTGTAAAACATTACAAAATTTAAATTAGTTGTAATCTTAATTACCAAATTTTATATATTTTACGTAATCTTCGCTACCCTTCACATTTTGAAGCTGACATGTAAGTATATATATCGATATATCGATTTCGTATTAAGTTACAAATAACTAAACTATGTCGGTTAGAGAAATTGATCTTTATTTTATTACTACGTGATTCATTAATACTGAACCATGTTACAACAAACTAAGAAGTATGTTTTAAATAAATAGCCATCTTATTATGCAAATAGTTGTTTTGATAAGTAATAGCATATTTCATTTTAATTTAAGCAGTTGAACTTGTATCTTCTAAACTTATAAAGTATTCGATACACATCAAAAATCAAATGTGAAAGTTTCCCATTTACATCGATTTATGGTCGAAGAATGTTACTAGTCCTCTTATATAGCTGTTACTCTTTTTAAAATTCAAATTGATGAACCGGTATAGCGCCTACTCGTCTTGTTTACAAGCGAAGTAATGTGAATTGATGCGTAGGTAGGTACCTACCTTGTTGTAGAACGTGTTTGTGTAATCTTACGAAACATTATACTATGTTTACGAGTAGAACATTGACTATTTTAATATTTTATTATTACCTATATAGTTCTATTGAAACACTGCAACTTTGATTTTCCACTTACTAATAATAAATTATGGCGTTTGACACGTTTTAAGCAAGACTAATTGGTTTTTACATTTTTTTTATCACATAGATGTAACTAGTGAGACTAAATAATAACGTAAGTCACGTAACTTGTGAATATAATAATGAGCGGAATGTTCTTCTCATAGCCTAATTAAATACAATTTTAAACATACTGTAAAAATATTTTAAATGTATTGTAAATGTGATACTATCCGTTATCTTTACTACTTTGGCGTATACAACACTAACCTAACAGTTAAACAATTTGACCTGATTAAAAATATCACTTTAGATGACATCACCTAGTATCTATTTGTTTTTAGAAAGTGTAATAAAAAAATATATATTGACATTACACCGTGAATCGTTATGAAATTCTATATTTAAAAATAGGCGCGTAAAGTTTACTCACCGGTGTTCGTTAATAAACTTATGTCCGAATCACAACAACTTGTATTACACGTTCGTCCGCTTTCGAGAATGACTGCAACTCAAATGCGCTGTTTCGTTTTCGTATGGTATGAGCAACAACTTCAGAGAAAATAAACAATCGAAAGTGACTAACAGGTACGTGTGTTACGTGTAGAGTAGTAAATACTGATAAGTGATTGTAAATGCATATTTGTAATTTTATATAGTTCGTTAATAAAATATAAATGTATAGTAAAATACTATACATACTTATATCTATGATAAGATAATAATCTTGATTTCCTATGTATTCAAAATATCGTAGATCTTTAATAATACTTATTCAAGCAGTCAAATTTATTATAGGTACTTACAAATAGAAATATATTTGTATATTGAATTACGATAGATAATTCAGGTATAAATTTTTGTTAGAAGAGCAATTTCATATAGTAAAAGTGTTATTTTAAAATTAGGATAGATATTTTTAGAAGACGTATAAAAAATTATAAAATTTCAACGAGCCTGCTCCTCTTGAGCCTCCAGCATTGGAAGCTGCGTCAAGAAATTTCATTCCCATTAAGACACTTCCTTTCTCCATTTTCCGCTTTTTTCTTTCCGCTCGCTAGTGACATTGCGTGCGGCGGAACTCAACGCTAAGCTTTACCTCATTACCAGAGCGAAGGAATGAAAATATTAAATATTTCATTCCCTCGAGTGGGGATCGAATCCACAACCGTTGCGTTTCAAGACGCAAGTTGTGCCCCTGCACTAAGATGGTCTCATTAAATTAAAAGGTAAATTTTGAAATATTTGAAACCTATTTGTAAATAAGAAAAATCTAAAAACACTATACAGATAAGAGTTGTTTGTGTTAAACTCTTATCTGTATAGTGTTTTTGTCCGCACCACTACAAATGAAACCATAGTTTTAACTACTCCATAAAAGCCTAATACATTTTTTTTTCCAAAAATGAAAAAAAAATCAAACAAAATAAAATAAAACGCCAATTCCAATTAAGGACGACGCACGCACACACACCTATCAAGGGACACCTCATTCCGGAAGTAGTAGTAAGTGTTTACGTTATTATTATCTATGCGCATCGTTCGTCACACGAAATACAGTTATGGATAAAAATAATGAAATGAAAAAAAATCCTACGTCTAAACTGTTGAGGTATCTTGATTAATTTCTTTAGGTATGGATTTGAAATATTATACCCTATATGCTGTTTCCGTAAAAGGAATCCTGACGCTTCCATCCTGTATATAAAAGGAGATGTTTCCACGGACTGAGGTAAGAAGATGCGGGTAAAAATTGGGAAATGACCTCAATCGACTGTTTAAGTTCAGTTTCAGTCATAATGTAGGTATATTGAAAACGTATGGATTTTGCCGTAACTGACACTAAAGTGGAAGGTTCCGTTACGGTTGTGACGGAATATTTTGTTTCGGTTGGACACTTCTTTTTAGGATACACGCTAACAACCAAATGAAATAATAAAACGAAACGAAAGATATAGTTAATGTTTGTGAACTTAGGGCTTGTACGTGAGTTAAGTCGTGTAGAGTTAGAAATTTGACGACACACTCTTGGCAACATTTAACATGAAAACATATATGTTATGGGACTTTATTTATTTTTGTAAGATTGCACGTAGCAAGAGATATATTGAGATATGTAGATGTGTCAACGGTCGAGAATGGATAAGAGAAGTATGAAACCAGGAGTCATATTGTAATAAATAACTATTGACCTACGGGCTTACATCCTGAAATGATAATATATTTTAAAAATTATTGTTCAATGACCATATTAACATTCACTTTACAATGATATAAATGCTAGTCATTTAATCTGAAAGTCTAAAATTTCAGCATGTTAACTGAATAATTTTATCAGTAACAGATTCCAAATCATCCACAAAAAGAACATTGAGTACAAATATTTATTCTATGTTTCCTTAGTAATTTTAAAAACAAATTAAATCAAGCAGAAAGGTATGGCAGCAATATACACACAGCCACAATTTGGTTACTGTGACGGTTTAACCTGACGTTTACTATGCCGTAAATAATGTTCTCGATTATACGGTATGATACCGTAAGTAATTTTCTCTATAGAATATAATATCTGCTATTGCAATACTGTACTCTGCAGAGTATAATGTTCCTTGGTAATGTTATTATAATTTTTGTCTGTTATGAATTTATGCTCTGTGGTAATGACTATAAATATTTGAAGTTGACATTGACAATTGTCATCGATATAAATATTATTTATTATAAATTTACGTCTTAAATCTAAAAAGTAAATTCTTAGTAACTTAACAGGAAGTTTAGAAGGACATTGTTCTATGCAGAGTTGTTGTCTTAAGTTTAATTCTAGTGATATTATATATAAATAAATCCAAGGTGGCTGGTTTTTTGAGCACGATTTCTAGGATGGCAGATTATTTTCATGAAATGGGATGGAGGGAATTGGAGAACGGTGAACAACCTAATCATCTTTTGCATATGGCTAGATTTCTAATGGATTGTGGAATATACGAAGAAAGTCTCTCAGGAGAATGGCCAAGGTATTTTATGTTGACATGTTAATATATATATATTTTTGTCTTTACTCACATGTACAGGAGTATAAATTTTCGTTCGTTTTTTCGTATGATTTTTACAGACTACCACCACCTGCTGCAAAAGAGGCAGTGAAAAACCTTAAAGAAATAATAATTAAAGAAAGTGATCAAAATTGCCCAATATGTTTGAAAAAGTTCCAAGTTAATGAAAAAGCCAGAGAAATGCCCTGTCAACATCTCTTTCATGAAAAATGTATATTGACATGGCTGAATCAGGTATATGAGAAGAATGTTGTTTTTTATTATTTATATGATAAGAAAAAGTATGCAGTGTTGTGCTGTTGTGTGTATGCCAAGTTAGTTAGTTATGAGTTTATTTGTTTTTTTGCTGTGGAAAACAACAGGACCCGCCTTTTTTGGAAACCATTCAACCAATCTAACCCAACCTACATTGAAATCCTTATACATTTTTTACAAAATTACTTACTTTAACATCACTTTAGGATTATTTTTAGAAATTTCAGCTATACAAAAATTATTGCTAAGATTGATTATTTGGCAATAGGGAATTTAATATAACTTTAACTTTCCAGACAAACTCATGCCCTTTCTGTCGTTTTGAGCTATTAACAGATGATGAGAGATATGAAGCATTCAAGAAGGAAAAGAAAAGAGCTGAGCAGAGAAAAGAAGATATTGATACTCTCCACAATTCTATGTTTAGTTAAATTTAAGCTATATTTATGATATTTTCAAACTATATAAATAAAATTGTCTAGTGGGGGTTGGTATTATTCATGTTTAACTTATATAATGTCTATTTAATAAAAATATTTATTTACTTTTGACTATTATTAAGGGACCAATATTTATATCTTATATTGTTTTATTTTTTAGTGAAATCTTGTGTTACATTTTTTTTACAATTTATATTCTTTCATTCCTTTAAAATAAATGGCTGTGAACCATATTTGTTTTTTTTATAATTAAAATATGGAGACTACTATTCATCTTTCACATCATGTTTTTCCATTATATTAAAGTGATTCAAATTCCAAAAAAAATCCTATAAAATTAAATCCTGTCAATGTAATATTGACTTTTATTAACTTTTTTTGTTTAATTAGTCTGTATTCCAGACCATTTAGATTTTTGACTGCAAATGTCTTAAAAATGCCATTTGAAAAAAAAATCATTGAAAAATTTTAAGTTATAAATTATCCTGGTTGTTACTGTTTTTAATAAATTGTAAAACTGAAGAAGATGAACACCAAAAAAAAGTGAGAATTTATTTATTTTAATAAGTAAAAACTTGTTTCACACACTTTATGATTATGAATATAAAAAGACTAATTGAGATCGTTTTGAAACATGGAGACATTGGTCATCTTTATAAATAAGATTTAATGACACTCCAACGCCAAAATTATAAAATTCTAATCAATTATAAATATTTTAGAATTTGTAAATGCCCTCCAAAATTACGGCAAATTTGTAAACATGCAAAAACTGTTGAGTGTAAAGATGTAGAAGAAATCATTGAGGCTCTGTCAGACCGAGCCGAAAGTAAGATTTAATGTTTATAATTACTATATTTCTTGTTCGCAGTGGCGTAGTGAGGGGGGGCAAGGGGGGAGCATCATGCCCCGGGCGCCGCTCATAAAGATGCGCCAAATAGTCCGCAAAAGTATTTAAACATACATATGAAATTATATTGTGTTTGCCTGGGGGGCGCTGTGAACATGTTTTGCCCCGGGTGCGAGTTAAGCTCGCTACGCCACTGCTTGTTCGAATTAGAAACGGAAGAGAATATGAAGCTAAACACTATTTTTTTTAGTTTCACGTGAAGTTCAAAAAATAAAAGCACCTAAATTTAAAACTAAAGCATTTAAGCCTCGCCATTATAAGGATACGTGTGTTCCAATGGTCCCTTCAATGCATACAAGGTAATACATTATCGACGTAGGTATAATGTTTATATTGATTGATAAAGTTTTTATATTAATCACAATAACTCTGGTTTTTTTTTCAGATTAAGATATATAGGGCACTGCTCAGTAGAACCACAAAAAAGTGAAGATTTAAAATCGAGGTATTGTAAACAAATGTATTTATATTTATTACAGTTTCTTAGCATAGTGTAATTGTACCTATATTAAGAATGCAATATTTTACGACATAAACGTAATATTATGCTTAGGTTCTGATTATTTAAAGACGCAATACATTTAAAGAAACAATTACTGTTTAAAAACAATATTAAATAACAAAGAGCCAGTTGTGGCTGCCACTCAACACACTAAGTATGCCTTCAGAATTTGGCGGAAAGGGGAACGGAAGTATCTTAATGGGACGGAGTATTATAATTTATAACACCAGGTTCCCCCTGCTTACCCTGCTATGTGCGAGAAAAAACGTAAAAAAATTACTTAAATAAATAGATGTTTTACAAAATATGCTTTTAGACTGCAATTTGGGTCGTCGTCGGAAGAAGAGGCGGGTGGAATTCTAAAAACAAAGAGAAATCGTGCTTTTAAAAAAAAGAAAGTGCGATATTACGACTTATTACCCGGGGATATTTCGTTTCCGATACCTACATCCGTTATAAAACATACCGCTTCTGATAAATCTATTTTTAATGTTAGTATTTACTGTATTTATAAATAGCATTATTCATAATTATATCCTAAGAATATTTACAATATACCTAATATTCTTTAAAAAATGTAAAGTCATCTCTGTCTTCGAATTAATAATCAGCAAAAAATATGGGATATTTTACGAATGGCCTAAGTGATACTTTAGATACTTCAAAAACGAATTTCATATACCCATGTAATTTAAGCAGTTTTTGAGGGCATCGAAGGCAGCGGCGCAGGTTTTGGCTAAACACGAGGGTTGTGGAGTCCCTCCACATTAGGGGGCCGTGAATTATTTTCATTTCCAGGATCTAGTTAGAAGTTTTATCTGTTACTTNTTTAGGTTCTGATTATTTAAAGAAGCATTACATTTAAAGAAACAATTACTGTTTAAAAACAATATTAAATAACAAAGAGCCAGTTGTGGCTGCCACTCAACACACTAAGTATGCCTTCAGAATTTGGCGGAAAGGGGAACGGAAGTATCTTAATGGGACGGAGTATTATAATTTACAACACCAGGTTCCCCCTGCTTACCCTGCTATGTGCGAGATAAAACGTAAAAAAAATACTTAAATAAATAGATGTTTTACAAAATATGCTTTTAGACTGCAATTTGGGTCGTCGTCCGAAGAAGAGGCGGGTGGAATTCTAAAAACAAAGAGAAACCGTGCTTTTAAAAAAAAGAAAGTGCGATATTACGACTTATTACCCGGCGACATTTCGTTTCCGATACCTACATCCGTTATAAAACATACCGCTTCTGATAAATCTATTTTTAATGTTAGTATTTACTGTATTAATAAATAGCATTATTCATAAATATACCCTAAGAATATTTACAATATACCTAATATTCTTTAAAAAATGTAAAGTCATCTCTGTCTTCGAATTAATAATCAGCAAAAAATATGGGATAAGTAAGACTAGTAAGAACTTTTATCCGTCACTTAATAGGCAGTCTTGAGTGTCTAGCCGCAGTCTACGATGTGTGGAGAACGAAGCGTCTCGCTAGCTATGTTTTTTCTGCCTGCCCTATAGTGTGAAGTTGAACAAATATATTTAAAATATTTTAATCTGTGATCTTTACAGGTGCCAAGTCCCAAAACAAGCGGAGAAGTGATTCAGGCTCAGAAGGCGGCCGTCAAACCTGGAGATTACAAACCGCCATTACCACCACAATCTGGATATGAGTAAATGAAAAACTAAATATCTAATATTACAAATATACAAATATAATATTTTAAGCAATATTACAAAGTCGTTCATCTAAGACCGCATGTATGGTTAAACTTAGATTTTTTATATGATATTTTTATAAGTGACACAGATTGTATACTTATACATTTTATTTTTTTATCAAAAAGCATATATCTAAATAGCGCACACTTATTCTGTATTCTGTATGTTTCTAATCATTATGCATTGGCGACTCAAGAAATTTTACTAACCATAAATTTGAAAACAAAATAAAATAATATGTACAAAAAAATCCTTATATGTATTATTAATTATTTACAGATTATTCAAACCGCATAGTGGAATAATCGTTAATAAAGAAAAATCTTTTGCGCCTGATGTTGTCTATATGCCAGGACCAAGAAAGATCGCTGGGTATTTAACATTCCATACAAGAAAATTATTGTTAAGAATTTTAATCAGTTAGGCATGTTTTAATTAATAATTGCTATTTTTTAACAGTGACAAAAGAAAACCATGCCATAAAGGCGGGTAAGTTATCTCTATCTCTAACTATACCTATGTAAGTCGCGCAATGTGTTATGATGTCTGGGAAAACAGGCACGAGTGAAACTCGTAACTCCCGAAAACAAATAAAAATATTCAAAAATAGTAATAGAACACGAATCTACAATTTTTTTTTTAAAAATATCTGTCTCGGATCATCGTGAATTAATGCAACTGGATCGCAACCGAAAGCTTGATAACGCCTCAGCACTCGACTCCGAATGTATTCACGGGGATGATAATGTCCCGAGATATACGAGTACGTTTACCCTTAACTATTGTCGGGTTAGGTTAGCGCTACCTTCGGTACATAACACATTGTGCGACCCATTCCTTAATATAGCTTATTACATTTCATAATTGTATTTTTTAATGTATTTTCCAGAATATGCTTCAGAAAAACATGTCATCGAAAGAAATGCCGGTAGTATAATGATTTAGTTTGCTCTTTGTTGTTTTAATCTTAAATTAGACAGTTTAGGATCAATATATGGTACCTATGTACCTACCAATACAGGATGTAACTCGATTGACCGTGATCTATGGATAGGGGGATTTCAGTACTTATTCATTTCATCCTCATGTATGTTCAGTGATTTTCAGTGGTTTAGTAGATATTTGGAAATTTGTGATTTTTTGAAAAAAATCGAAATACAACCTGACTGTTGCGTTTCCCCATATGATTTTTTTCTCAATATAGCAATAATAGACCTGTCGTATTATATAGTAACTGAAAACTAAAGTCTATAATTCGTAGTAATAATATCGAAACATACTGTGACGAAATAAAATGTTGTTAATGTTTTTTCACAAGTAATTATAAAAATTTTTGGTAAGTATTTGTGTAAAATAATTTCTGAATCCGACAAAATAATTTTCTCCAAGAAACCGACATTTTCCAAAAAAACATATATTCAAAAATATCTATTGAACCACTGAAAATTGCTGAACATACTTGGGGGTGAAATGGCCTGTCCATTGGTCAGGACATACTGGGGTCCCCTACGTATAGACCATCGTTGATCCGTTGATCCGTTGATCGATTTACATTCTGTACATTAAAGAAAAAAGACTTTATTTGATATTGGTTAGTGCGCCTTATTTTCCGAGTATTTATTAAGTTAAAATAATTTTCACTCTAATATTTGTTAAATTCAACTAAATTAGCATACAAATACAAATAGCTAATTGGTAATTTTAACAACATTATACCTACATGACAGAAAATACGCAGCGTTAAGAAAACGTCACATGCAAAGAAAGACAAAAGGGTGAGGACATTCATCTTATATCTATTTTAATCTAATTTTTCAAATCGAATCTTATATAAATTTGATTTCAAATAAAAATATATTGCGATGGTTGCGACTTTCATTTCTCCAAATTTTCATTTTCTCACTCAGCTTTGGTAAACAAAGTATTAGTTCCGCCACTCAATAGGGGCTAATCAAAGGGTTCTTCAGTGTTAGTATTTCAATTATATTATCCTTTCCTAAATCCATTAGGATAAATCGTTGTGTTGAGTTATCATAATCAATATACTCACTAGAGTAGATAGTGATTGTGGAAGGTTCAAACTTTGAAAAGATAAATAAAAATTAAAATTACTCTAAATCAACACCAGCACAGCATTAATTTATTAGATAGATTTTAACAATACACCATTATTATACTTAAAAATGTTTTGAATTTTTTGTGTTAATTTAATTTCAAAATTTCATGTTGTACTGATAAAATGCAACATTTTTAGATCACTTTCGGACGTTCCCTACACAAGTTTGGGAGTAACCGATGGAAAGCCAAGAGCTAGAGGAACACAGAAGCATTTGAAGGATGATGATTCAGTTTGTGGTTTGGATGAAATACCTAAACCAGAACATGTAAGTTTTATCTATTTTTACTCTCTACTACTATAAATGTCCATCAATTCTTCTGTCAAAATTAGATTAAATTTAGAATGTTATAAGCACAAAGAAAATATTTGATTCACTAGTTGACCAAAAACAGATGTGATGTATTGAATTATATAATTCTAGGTACAAATGCCAGCACATTTAAAACGTGGTACCTTACAAACACATTCTTTGACTGTGTTGCCATGTACGAAAGACCGTAAAACGGAATTGCATTATGGCATACTAACAGGATCTTTTAATATGTATGATGGGAAATTTAGTAAGTTATTTCATATATATATAATATATTTTTTATAGTTTTCACGATTACGAGATGATACGAGACATATTTTAACAGATGTTTTACGATTTTAGCGATTATATAATGTATTTTTGCAGGCGCTAGATCTAAAGGTAGACAAGCTTTGACAATGAGTGTGATGGCGTATTGCTTAGCATTTCATTATCATCCTAAACAATGGACTATGAAATTAGTCGACAATTTGATAGATGCTGGAGATCAATGGTCAGTCATAAATAAAATATATATATCTAAGATATCGACCATCAAAGTCGTCGTGGCTTAGGCCTCAAAGGCACAAATTATCATTGATTTAATATTTTCTTTTCTTTCCTCTGGTCTTAAGGCAAAGCGCGACGTTGAGTCCCACCACTCAAAGTGTAATGTCTCGAAACAGGCAACAGAGTGCCTTAACACTAGGTTTCTTCTACGTTGTTATATACGGGATACAGCGAGAACTTAAAAAAATAAAATCGATGAAATATTATATTTATAATACGTTTATTATTTAATTAAGCAGATATATTTTTTTATATTTTCTTGAAAAATGTTTCAACTCTAAGAGTCTATATTGTTAATGGTTACAAAGTATATTTCGTTTTATATAAGAAGGTATTCTCAGGTACATTCAATGCTTAGAAAAAGTCCACGACCACTCAACCGTACAGGGAATGTGCGAAGTGTTGCCATTTGGTAAAAAACAAACGTTATTATTAAATGGGAAAAGAATGCAAGTTTTATTAGGCGAGCCTGACGTTGTGGGTTACACAATGTCCTTAGACCCAACAGTTTACAATCTATGTCGAGGACTAAAAGCTTTTTTTAGAGATAATCGTGCTGGTATTTTGCTCACTAGGTATGTATAAACTGAGGTTTTCTTGTTTTATTCTTAATTATATAAAAAAATCTAAAAAAAAACTTTCTGTTCCGTAGAGTACTAAAAGTTGTTATATGGAAAGACAGGATATGTTATTACATATTCGATCCAGCTGGTAGAGATTCAAGGGCTTACTCCAATTTTTCTAACGGGACTGCTGCCCTAATTAACGTTAAGGATCTCGATTCCGTTGCTGAAGTAATTTTATCTAGAAGTGTATTGGAAGATCAGAAATACGTTCTAGCATCACTTAAAGTTTTAAAGATGGTTGACGAAACGTGCGATGAGGATTTTGATTCGGATAAAGAATTAACGCAAGCGGAGAAAGCTATGATGGGCTATAGGATTTTGAATGAAAATTGCGCAATTGTAAATGCTAATATGCATTTGGGGGATCGATGTTTTGAAGACGCAAAATATCGCCAGGCTATACCAATAGCTGTAGTTGCCATGACATATGCAAAAATATCACCACCTAATACATGGTTCTCCAAGACTTTGGACAAAATTTTACGTTTAGGCAACAAATTGTATGTGGATTGTCAACATCCAAAAGTTATGATTGATATGACGATAGATAATATACCAAATGAGATTATAGTTGGTCCGTACGCGTGTGAGATTATAATTTACAGGGAGAGGGTTAAAGGCCAGTTGTTTACAACAAAAGAGTGTCTTTTAAATATACGGACAGGACTTGAAGAATTCTTTAGTCACGAATATAATAGTGGCATCTTGGAATTCAACAACTATGTATTAGCGATTTGGAGGCAACGAGATATGTTTTATTTGTTTGATCCGTATCCTAGAACCAATGATGGTTTAAGGACGTTCGAGCCGGGCAAAGCTTGTTGTTTGATGCTTCTTAATTCAGATACTATGGCAGATGTTTTTACGAAAAATTGGGATTATTTGCCAGTTACTTCGCAGTTTTATATTCATGCATTCAAAGTTCTGAAACTTAAAAAGCGAGAACCTAAGGTAATTTTGTTAATTGTATCATATTACGTCTTCATTGTAAATTAATTTATTAACGGAAATACACACAAATATTTCTTTGGGTTTTCTACGTTTAGAAATGAATTTAATAGAATAATAAAAAATAAATTACGGTATAAGTAAAGTCTGTCTGTAAAATCAATTGTAGGTTAGATTCTTATCCGTGTGAATGGACAAATTTCATATTTTCGTTCGGACAACAATACAAAGTTGTGGTGTTGTTTACATTCAACACAATGTATTGAAAAATTACGTGGAGAACGGAGTGTCTTAGCACTACGTTTCCTCTGCGTATTTTACTATATGCAGAATACACCGTAAAGCCATATAAAATAAGAATAAGAAACTATCTTTAAAACAAAAAAAGAGTATATCTCTTTTTTGTAATTTTTGATACCTTACAGGCACAAATAGTATGTACGCTCAGTGACGAACAGTTGCCCGGAAGCAAAAGAGTGAAAAGAAAAGTTTTGCCCGCAAGTAAAGCTAAAGGAGATGGAAAAGAAACATTTCACGATATTTTTCCTATGGAAGATTTTGAACAACAGTCGCATGTGGTATGTACATTTGTATAAAAATAAATTGTTGTAGCAAAGGTTACTTACTTTAATGGTAAATATGAGTTAAATACTAACTAACTAACTCATTGTACTGTTGTATTGTTGCTAATTAGTCTATATTTTATCCATTTTAATGATTTCCTATGTTTTATGAGAAAATTTTTACGTTACAAGGCTATAATTGTGGTAAAAGATGCCTCTAACTGTGAAGTGTAAACGCAATAAAATTNAAAAGAAACATTTCACGATATTTTTCCTATGGAAGATTTTGAACAACAGTCGCATGTGGTATGTACATTTGTATAAAAATAAATTGTTGTAGCAAAGGTTACTTACTTTAATGGTAAATATGAGTTAAATACTAACTAACTAACTCATTGTACTGTTGTATTGTTGCTAATTAGTCTATATTTTATCCTTTTTAATGATTTCCTATGTTTTATGAGAAAGTTTTTACGTTACAAGGCTATAATTGTAGTAAAAGATGCTTCTAACTGTAAAATGTAAACGCAATAAAATTACTGGGTTCCCTCAGCCTACCCTACTTTATGCATCCGTATCCATATAGTAGGGTTAAGCTGTAACAGAATAGTTTTCAGCCTCACGCTGTGTTTATGTTTGTATTATAATTAATTAAAGGTTCAGCCGCAAGTAGATGAAGAACAGTTGGGAGATATCATTTCGTTAGTAGACAGCATACAAGAAGACTATTTACCACCAATACCTTTGAGATATAAGAATTTGCCTCCGGAAGCTGAAGAAGGAAAAGTGGGTATGTCATTTCTTTAAACGTATAAAAAAGTAATACGTTTGACGTAACTTCTTAAGGCTTTGTGGTCAGTCAGAGCGTTGGGACTGTTTCCAAGAGGCGTGCGTTCAAGTTCCGCTTCTTTAAATTTTTTGTACTTCTTTATATAATGTTGGAATAGTACTTTAAAGTATCTACTATTAAACATGTAGGTTCAGTTTTAAATATTTTTTGGTAAATAAATTCTAAGAGAACTAAAATAAGAATGCTTCTAAAAGCATGAATATTTTATGTCTTCGGTAATAACTAGATATATATTAAATAGGTCGCCTGACCTGACCTTATTACATTACCTACAAATACTAACCATACACAAAACAATTACAATACAAATATAACAACAATCGTACGTTATCGCACAGTGAACTTGGACTCGCCCACGGTGTCGGTGACGCAGGTGGTGCCGCCGTGGCCGCGCGTACGCGACAAGGCGCGCGAGCCGCCCGAGCCCGATCCCGACCCCGAGCCCACGCCACCGCCCACGCCGCCCCCCATGCCTGTAACTAAACTATATCATTTGGTTTTTTGTTTTATTTAGAATCATACAGTATCCCGCAGATAGCAGGGTGTATACTAGGTTCTTAACCTAATGTTAACACTCTGTTTTTCACTTGGATACCTACTTCCGTTCCCTTTCCGCTTTGCCTCGAGTGATCAAGAGAATCGAACCCACAACTTGTAGCGTTTACATTAGCTTTTGCCCCTGCAAAACGACTTGCCTTTTTATTTTTAAATATAATCTTGCGTGTTAACAAAAAAATATTGATTATAATAATTTATATCAATACTTTTTGTACAAAACAAAATAATAAGAATTATTATATTTTTTTCAGCCACCAGAGGGCGGTGTAGAAGAAGTAAGTATTAAATAATGATGTATTTAATGACTCACTACCCAATTTGCTAAAGTATTTTTTTTTTAACTTATTTAAAGGAATTTTCACAAAAGAAATAGCATGCTGTTCTGTGATAACCACTCACATACAATACCTACACCTTAACTAAAAAATCTATGTGTCTCGTGTCTCTAACAAAAATTACTAATTAATACAAACGAATAACAGACTTAGTTCTAGTGTAAGACAGTAAATTAACATACGTAATTATAGCCTAAAAAATACCTTAAGAATGTTCGTGAACATATTAAGTCGAACTCGTGCAAGTACAGTCATGCGCATAATGTAAATAGTAATATGGCGCAGAAGATGACACTTCTTATGTGTACTTCCTTCCTAATAGATAATTGATGATTATGATAATTCATTACGTTCTTGTCGCTCTTCGGTCGCTATACAAAGTATTTATTTAATGATTTGAATAAAAGTTCACAACGTTTTTGAGGAGGAGGAAGAAGCGGAAGATGAAGAAACTGCAAAGAGAAAAAAGGAGGAATTGGAAAGGAAGAAGGCGGAAGAAGAAGAGGCTCGAAGGAAGGCAGAGGAACTTCCACCGCCGCTTCCCCCACCACCCTCCCCCCAACCAGAATTGGAAGTGCCGGTAGTATGATTATATATAAATTATCCATCATCATCATTTCATTTCCCTGGTAGACAATATCGGGTATTGTATTTCTATATCGTGCACACCATATCTCAATTCAAATATATATATTATTTTACAGTTAGCACCACCCATTGAAGTAATTGAAGACGAAGTCCAAACAGCGCCTCCAACAAACGTGAACCGCGAAGTACTTCTCACTGAGGATGCTCAATATAGGTGTAAATTACGACAATTAAGAAAAAAAATTACAACGCCCTTAATAGAAACAGAATTAGAAATAACAGCTCAAGAAGAATTGGCCAAGCCCAGCAATTTTAAGAGTTTACCTGATAATACACAAATTGTCCGCGGTACCGCCGCCATTACTGATAATCCCATAGATGTTTTACCCTTCGCAGCAATAATGGCGATTGTGACGTCATACAAGTATACAGTAAATACATGGACTGAGGGTATAGTGAACTTTGTCGTGGACACCGCTAAGAAATTGTATCAGAATAAATTGGAGAAATTTCAATTGGCACCGGTTCATGTTATACCGAAAATTGCGATTGGACGTCAAGTGAGTTATTGTTTTTTTATCTCTCTATTAATTTTAATGGTACCTAATGTAATGTTATTGTATGTTTTTTAGGCGTATCATGCAAACATAGACGTAGTAGGAGAAGGACCAACATGGCAGTTAGAAGATATTTTAAATAAAAAATTCCTAACTAAATACGATAGGGGAATGATAACAACAGCAACGTATAGCTGCGCTTTCTTTAAAAGAAACAATCTTTTTTATCTTTACGACGGCAGTTCCTGCAATGCAATGGGTTTGAGAGAAGCCAATGCTAAAGGGAAAGCTTGTTTCTTGAGGTTTAATACGTTACATGATCTCGTTGCTAGGTAATATATAAAAGTTTTTGTTATTTTAGTCTAACGCTTATATCAGGGTAGACAGAGAGAATCTAGTGTTAAGACACTCCGTTACCCATTTTCAATAATTTTGAAGATTGGCACGAAGCTGAAAAAAATATTTTGCTATTTATAAAATAGTAGTGCCTTCTGCTATTTACCGTTTTTACCATTAGCACATTTGTCTTAATGACAACATTTACACAAACACAATAGGCAAAAAATCTGAACTATGTATATATTTCCTTAATTTGTAATATTTCCTTAATGTATTTTACAAAAAATATGTAAAAGGAAAGAAATAATCAATTAAAATTTAAACTCGAACGATGTTTTATTTTTAGGGTGCAGTACAATAAAGACGGAAAAACCGAAGACCAACAATTTATTTTGAGTAGGATAATAGTTAGAAGGTTATTGACTGAACCGCGAATGAAATTACCAGATGATTACGATTTCGAAGCTGGTAAACCTCAATCAAGTAAATCCAAATTTTCACCCGCCGATACGTCAAAGACTTCTAGTGATAAAAAGAAAACATCAATAGACACAAGCGATGTAAAAAGTGAAATAGTAGTTGGTTACCAACAAATAAACGGTACTTATAGAATCGAAGGGACTACAGTACTAAAAGATAGGAAAAGTGGTACAGAGGTGAAATCTTGCCACTTTGTTAGTCTAATCGCTATGTTGATGGCCACCATGCATCCTATAAGGACATGGGATAGCGTAATCGTAGACACATGTATCGAAAAAGGTTTAGAAATCCACGAGAAAGCGACAAATCTTAGTGTTTGTGAGAAAAGAGTTATAAAAAATCTCATATTAGATGGCAAATTTGTGAATGTTAATATCAAGAAGTTGATAGTCGTAAATGAGAATACTGAGAAACGCCTGGAACAGTACTTAAAGGCGGTTTTGCAAAGACTTCGATATGTCTTGGTTAGATTCAGTTGTTGCAGTATGGTTATATGTCATACAGAGGGTTATTACCACTTGTTTGATCCATACGCACCACCTGCAGGTGAAGTGGAAACCATTAATATACCAGAAAAAAAGAAGAAAAGCTCCACTGAGTCATCAGTACAGTCACAAAAGAAACTTGGAGCAGTCGCCGGATGGACTCTATATCGTTCTCTGGAATCTTTAGCAAACAGAATAAGGAAGGTTGTAACTGCACCAAACACATCAGAGTTTTACACTTTTGAACTGACATCTGTTAAAAAGGCGCCACGACATTTCGCGTTAAACTATAGATTGAGTCCACTCTTCAGACCTGACGAGAATCCTAATTTGCAATATATGAAACGAAAGAAAATACGTCCGATTGTTGATGAAAAAATGTACTGGCTGAATATAGAGACTGTGCCGTGGTCGAGAATGAACGTTGTCAACGATTTAGGATTAGAAAGAAAAACACCTAAGACTATGTGGAAAAATTGGGATATAGAGTTCCCGGGTGATTTATATTCTTTGTGGGGAACAATACATCCCTTAGATCACAAATTTAATGAACCGCATCGTGGGAAACAATATTTAGCTACCTGCGTCGTAGCCCTGGTAATGACTAAGGCTTGTAATCTCAACGCATGGACGACTAGCTTTTTGAACGGCATTGTAGTAAGTGGTGATACCTATCACCAGAAATGCCATGAAAAAATTGCCAGTAGCCAAAATCATGAGATTTCCCTCGATGATTTAGATACAACTTTTGAATTGTATCCATACTCGTTCACTGTTAAATTTGATAAGGTTATATTTGGATTTGTTTACAACATTTATCCTGACAGATTTAATTTAAGTAAGGCTTTGGTGTACTTTTTTGAGAATAATTCGTTAGGAATATTGATGAGCCCAGCAAAGAATTTGGCTTTTGGTAAAGTAGGGGCGTCCTATATTATGTTTGATTGCCAAAGCCATGGATGTCCTATATTTAGCCCTGGCCAGGGAGCTTCTTATATTCTAAAATGTGAGAGCCTCAATCGACTTATATATTGTATAGCAGTTACTTTGAATATCAGACGACATGGACAGCAATTCCACTTGTTCAGCATTGATGTAACTCTTACTGAAAATACTAAATAAAGAACACACTTTGTTATAGTTGTTTTTGTTTTTTATGTAAAATTTAAATTTATTAGTAAGGTTTTACTTCGATAATAAGTAATTTCAGCGATAATATATTGCCCTCTGAATTAAAATACTGATTTCGAAAATCTCTACCTGAAAAGCACCCACATTTGTTTTATAATTTAAAGAATTTTGATATTTCCAGGGGTATGGATATAACGTATTTTTAAATGAAACAAAGCTTTAATGTTTTTACAGAAACATGGAAAAGTTTGCTAAATTCTCACATACTGAAGTAATTTGTTTTTTTTTTGTAACTATCCTGTATTCTTTAGATCATGAAAGAAACAATATATACATATTAGTAAGGGACAAATATTAATGATTGATATTTTTTTAACGTGAGAAAATGATTTTATCAATTTTTTAACACTAAACACATACTTCCTGCTGACATTTATCAAAATATATTATATTTCCCGCCATTTTGTTTAAAAACGGTGAATTGAAATGTGCAGAGCAAAGTTTAATGTAAATATCTGCATTTCTTAAGCTGGTAAAAAGCTAAGCGGCGGGTACTACTTAGGATTACTTCATGAATTGCTAGAGATTTTGCTTTTAACTAATTTTATTATGTAACTATTTGAAGCTTACTTACGAAATAGCATGTACTGGTTCTTCTAAACTGCTTCCCTCCATTTATCAACCAATGTGGATAATGGATAAATTTTAATGTAATGTAATTACATTAATTGTAATTTTTGTAATTAAAAAATGATTACATAAATGTAATCATTTTTTAATGAATTCCTTATTTATTATATCTTTCCCTTTTTGCATTGCTTGCTTTACAGCAAGTAATAACTAATAAAAAGTAAAACTAAAAGAAAACAATGTATTTTTTGAATTATACAGCATAGAGCTGTAAAAAAATGTAAATAATACTTTATATGTACCACAATATTGTTGATATTTTTTATATATAACAAAAACATCTTTTTATTTAAATACTCATTACTTTTGACTTAAAACTTTTTTGCCGAATGGTGAATCTTTGGTCTTTAATGTTAAAATCAGTTTGTTTCTTCTCATTCACAAGCGCTGGCTGAAATAACAGGTATTTTCAATTACCAAACCCAAGATAGATTGATGCCCGACCAATAACTATTATAGACAGAAGGGAATGGAAAAGGTTGGAGGAGGCCATTGCCAATTGGCAAACTCTAAGTGTAAAATCTAAGTGAAAGATAGAATTTAAATGAGTTTTAGTATTTAATTCAAGTTAAGTAAAAAAAAAAACAAGTTTGTAAATGGTGAATAAAGACATTATTATTTTATACAGGTATAATCACAATTTGTATTTACGATTTTTTTAATTATTATTTGTGCTGTTTTAAATAATTATCTGTCATATTTTATATTTAATAATGTATTTGGTGTATACCAAATATTAATTATTTTTGGAGATTATCATTTATTGCAAATTGGTCAATCTAACCTATAAATTATGATAACATTATGTATTTCTTAAATATTATTTAAAAATGTTTTATTTTTATAGCTATATTAATAAATGAAAGATGTTTTTTTTTATGATTTTATTATAACTGTAAAAACCTTAATATACATAATGTAATGCATTTTAAACGTAATCAATAGAACTACAGTGGGTCTCATTCTAGATCAGGTATGTTTTCGTCGTCAGAGTCACTCTCCAGGTCATCAAATGAAGGCTTATCACCCTTATCAGAGGCACCGCCACCCATCGACCGAAGCATTTCTTCAATATCATATTGATTACCAGTAGGACCACCACCTTCTTCATCATCTTGTTCATCGTCTTCATCTTTCCATTTATTAAAATCTATTTTAAGGTAATGTGGTTTCTTTTTGTCTTTCGTTAATGAAGGCCAATACGGCGCGTCCTTTTTTTCTTTCCGGAGTACCATTTCTATGCAACGACCCTTATTAACAAAACCGCTAGTTTCGGGAACTACTGCGTCATATAATTGAATAGTTACCTCATGGACTTTATTTTCTGGTGCGCTGACGCCTTTGAAATATACGGAATTCTTTTCTATTTTAATAGACGGATCTTTGGATTCCACGCTAAATGTGAGCAAAATTTCTTCCTTGCGCTGTGCCCATAAAACTGCAGGCGGTACAGGAACTTCACCAGACATCTTTTAAAACGTGTAAATTAACTATCACAAAACGTTCAACCACGTGAAAAAATTGATCAAACGCAATCCGCCTCACAAATCACGATACAATTTGCGATGGTTAAAATTCGAAGCACTATTCGCCGACTCGCCGATTCATTTATGGAAAACTGAGTTGCCATATCATAAATCCGTAACAGAAAAAAAAATAAAACTGGTACCGTACTACAGCATATTATCTGCTTAATTTTAAAAAATGATGAGCTTACCATTTTTTTATTATAAAGGAAATACATTTCAAAGGATTTCTTCATAAATTTTGGAATTCATTCATTCTAGAATTCCTTTTTGTTTTAAATTGTCAATGAAAAAATTGTATTGAAAATAGAAAATATTGAGGTTGTAAGAAGTAACTAACGCATGGTACTAAAGTAAAAAAATACCTCAGCTATTTTAGAAATGTAAAAATTCTATTTTCAATGAAATGTGAAAGACTTATAAGAATGACCGTTTATCGAAAATTTAATTTAATAAAATTTGTTGAATTTGTTGCTGGCGTTCCGTTTCTGTTTAAAATGAATTTCTTGAAATGAAATAGTCGATATAATATTTTGGCAGGTATACTGCAAAAGCTTAATTACAACTGTTCTATATATAAGTGTATGTAGTAAAAAAAACTGAAATATATTTACAAAAAAATCTGGAAAAAAATAATAAAATTCGGAAAAGATATTCTGTTTTACTTTGTGATTTGTATGGCTGGCTTTATATGGGGTATAATATAATTAACATCGAAGATCAGTACACATGATACCACCGTAATTACAAAATTAAGATATTGCACTCCAACTCTCAAACAAAAATTATTTAAACTCCTATGATGTTACAGTATTAGTGGGCATTTTCTTACCTTTAGTACCATATTAGATTAGATTAGATACATAGATTGGTACAGGTGATAAAACCGGTAATTTACCAACAAAACAAAATTATTTTGCATGTTTTTCCACCGGCTTATTGATATTTTTGTATCTAAGAAAAAGAACGACAAAGCTCGGTGGTGGGTTCCGCCACTCAATACGCCATATATTGTAAATTGAACAAAAAAATTGGAACGGAGTATTCTATCGTTCCTTCTGCTTAAATGTATAAAATGTACAAAATAAATACACATATACACAAGGCTTAAAATAAAGATAACAACAGTTTTTATATAAATAAAATTACCACATATGTTTATTTGTTTATTGCACGAATCAAAGTCATCATTACAATATTGTGTTTAGTTAAAATTTAAAACGTTTTAAGAAGAGACTATTTTGAACTTGTGATGTAAAATAAATATGATTAACATTATTTTGTACTTATTGAAGATAACTTCAATGTAAACAAAAATGTTTATTTCAAATAAACATTTTTTTAATTCAATGAGCGGAATTTAATATAGTTTAGATATAAGAATAAAATAATTAAATGCCATGGCGATATATTTTAAACAAATAGACTAGACATTTAAGATTATATTAGAACAGTTCATTCAACTATTATTACCTTAATCGACTAATTATTCATATTCGTATTCCACAATGAATCCTTATTTTTGAAGTGTAAGTAAATATTTTAACCAGGGATGTTTTGGAGATAATTACGGATATGGATGGAAATATCTCAAATCCCAGGTCAACAGTAGTATAGCCAAGTCGAAACATGGCTATACTGATGCTGACCTGGAATGGTCTTCACAGCGTCACCGGGCGGGGAGGGGCAAGAGTAGCTGGCCTCTGAAGAAAAAGTGCGAGCTTGATGGACGCTCGTGAAGTATTCTTATCTCTGCATATCTTCTTATATTCGCATTCGTATCCAGATCCGAAATGTTACATCCGCAACATCACTTATTATATAGAAATAACGTTTAAAAGTACGTTATGTTAATATTCTACCACAACAAGAATATTGAAATCACAGTCGTAATTATTAGAAACATGCAACAGCATAGATTAACAAAAATGTAATACGTTTCTACTGCCTAACTTGTCTACTATTATTATAAGGCTTAATATGAAGGACGTTACATATTTACTACTATATACTATATTCTTAACAATTACACGATTATCATATATAAGCATGGACAAATTTTTAAATAAAAATCTTTTTACATAAATGCAATTATATTATTGTAAGTTAAATAGAGAAGTGGCATAATTAATATTTTTGGTAATTTATCATTATTTTATATAGATTAAAGACAAGAGTCACGCGCCAAACACACTAGACTACGTGTCGAAGAATGATGAATTTTTCAAGACATATTAAATATTCTTTATAATTTACTTTTATTTGTAGTTGTAATTTATATAGAAAAATCACTGCATGGCATTTAAAAAAAGGACAATTATTCCTTCCTACAAAATCCTTTCATTACACATTTAAAACATGATGATATATATCATCATTCAAAATATATATACAATATTTAATAATAATAATTTAATATAATAATAAATAATAAAATTAAAAAAATATATATTTTGACTTATGCCACTTTTCTAATTAAGGGACAATATCTTTATTTGATGATCACAGTAACAAATTTGTAGACGGTATATGATTATTAGGAAATCATACAGTGGATAATCCATTCTGCTTCACTTTAAGCTATTTTAGTATGAATAGTCATAGTTATTTCTAAAAAATAATATTTTTAAAACTTGAAAATCCATGTGTTATTTGGATGAGACGAAAATTTTATAAAAATATTATATTATTTTAATTTTAAAATATATTATGGAGAAATTTTTAAAATTTTATGTTACTACCAAGCGTCCCTCATAGTTGTATATAGCATTACTAATAGTAATTCAATAGAATATCTAAGTCAAATGGATTTATATCTTAACTGTTGTGCTAACCACATACAGTTCACGAAGACTAAGCTGAGCTTTGCTTTGTGTGTTCATATATACAGTACGGTCAACAAGTCGTGCCCGCCCTGAAGTTAGCAGCAGACTTCTGCGTAGATATGATTTTAGGATTTTTTTTGCTTTTGAATATCTTCTTTCAGAGCGAACATTGCGAATAACTTTAGGAAACCTAAGTTCAGGACGGCCACAACTTGTTGACCGTATTGTAGTGTAACACAAAAAAAAACATTCAGCCATCTCTTGTACTGACTGATAGCAGCGTCACATAATTAATTTTTAATATTTTATTTTTGTGTTCGATTTATTAAAAGTTAAAGACAAAACTAACTCCAACGATACAGCGACAGCGCAAATAGAATAATTGAAATCATTTTTTATTTTTTTTTATTTATTCTAAAAATAAAAAAATTGCAAAACTCAGCTTAAGCCTCGCGAACTGTAACTGATTGAAAATAAATACTAAATAAAACGATTTGGCTTTCACTTCATATTGCTTATATGACTTCAGGCTGGAATATGACCATTTCTTCAACCAACCTGTCATTGGGTTGCCAACAACTTTGAGAGCACGTGAATACAAGAACTGATAAAAAGTGTAAATATGGTAGCTGCATATTATTAAGTGATAAACGTAAAGTTTCAGTGAAAGCGGGTACTAGTTGTAACTCGCAAGTGAGTCTAGAACCGCAACGGACACAGATAGTTGGCTTGTACGGAGAATTAGATGCATTTTCGTTGGCTGGTAAAGGAGCTCCAAGGAGTGGAGGCTCGTCTCGAGTATATCTAAAAGAGAAACATATTTATGTATAATAATTTATTGCATTATGTTTGGGACTCCGTCATGACGCAGCAGCACCGTCCGATTCCCACAGCCGAGAATGAAATAATTTTCATTACCTTACTCTGGTAACGAGACAAAAATGCGGCGATGAGATCCGCTACTCAACAAGGATTGGGCGATGCTTGAAATTATTTAATTATATTAAAGACAACCGTAGGATGGTGTCTGATTGAAACTTATAGGCATATCATTAATGCTATGCTGATATTGATAAATTTTATTAAGGAATATATATATTTTTGAAGCCATTGTGTCGCAGTGATTGTAAAGATGATGGTTCTGATTCAGAGGATAATTTATATATTTTTTTTATGCTTTGCTTTGCTTTGGTCCAAGGTCTGGCTACCACTTTCAAGAAACTGCACAATAGAATGTCTTGGCATTAGGTTTCACTTCATCTAAAGAATGTGAAAACTTTATCTGACAAATTGTTTTAAATTACCTCAATATCTGCCCAGGATTGTTATGTAAACGAGTAAGAAAAGCATGGAACAGCTTATCACCATGTAACGGTGCTGAATCTTCGTATGCTTCTTCTTCACTACCAACGCCTGCTACTTTATCTACTATGCTCCCCATTTCTATTTCTGAAAATTATAACTAAATTGTATATGTATATACAGGGGGAGGCGTCAGCGCTACTTTTACGGAAACAGCATATAGGGTAAAATATTTCAAACGCATACGCATACCTAAAGAAATTAATCAAGATACCTCAACTTTAGACGTAGGATTTTTTTTCATTTCACGATGTTTATCCTTGTATTTCGTGTGAAGCAATTACGCATAGATACCAATAAGATAAACAGGTACTACTACAAAAATACTACTAACGGTTAAACTTTGAACTTTATCGCCAATACCTACGACTCGATTTCGGAATGAGTCGTGTGCGGCGGTGTCCCTTTGATATCTTTGTGTGCTTGCATCGTTCTGAAGAAATGGCGTTTTATTTTACAATTATAATTTTACTATTTATTTTGTTGAATTTGAACTACGTTATTTTTAATTTCTGTCTCCATGACCTACGTCCTATAAGTGACGTCCATGCAAAATTTGAGACTCCTAGCATTTGTAGTAACGAAGTTTCATACAAACTTTCAACCCCAAAAACAACCCCTTAGAAGTAGAATATTGCAAATTCTTAGCGAGCACCTACGTCCTATAAGTAACTCCTATGCAAAATTTCAGATTCCTAGCACATGTAGTTTCTGAGCTTTCGTGATGAGTGAGTGACCTTTCGATTTTATATATATAGATAGAAGATAAGTAATATAATTATATTAATTGACTATGTATCTACGTTTATAGTGTTTCATCAATTCTTTCTTCTGCCTAAAAGTTGCCTAGAAGAGATCGCTCTTTTACCGATAATGCTGTCGTTTACGTACAAAAGTAGAGTAAAAGCAGTAGTTTATATATATACATATATATATTATGAATTTTGTATGTTATATTTCTTTTTTTTATGTACAATTCTTAAAAATGTTTTATTAACGTTTTCTTACCATTATCCTTTTTGTATCTATTTAATAACTCTGTAATTTTATCGTCATTATTGGATGTTTTATTCCATTCTTCTTCAACATAAATATATTTAGATATGAATTGTAACGGACCACATAATAAGCGACTTCGAATATCTGGAGGGAGTTCTGCTGTCTGAAAATTAAAAAGAAGAAATAGAAAATATGATAGAGGCCGTCGTGGCGCAGCGGCACAAGGGTGTGACTATAACGCGACGGTCGTGGGTTCGATCTCCACTCGAAGAAGTGAAATATTTATTTACGTTTATATTACCATTTCTTCACTCTGGTGTCGAGGTAAAGCGCGGCGTTGAGTTCTGCCACTCAACACTCAATGCCTCCAGAATTCGGCCAGTGGGGAACGGAGTGTCTTGCACTATGTACTCTCTGCCTTCCCTGCTGTTTGCGGGATACAGCGTGAAGCTGATTTGATTTGTACATGTCCTCAATAATAGATTTTCTCATACATTTTCCATATACAGACAGATATGAGTTACAATTTTTTATATACATACTTCATAATACAAACCTGATTAAATAATATGGCCATATTATTCATAGGTGTGGTTGGAGTTTCAGCTATGACAAGCCCTGACTCATCTTCGGCCTCCAATTCAGCCGCTGGTACCGGTGCTGCCACTGCTCCAACGGCACCTAATAACCAATTAACAAACATAACACATATTTTATAAACATAAAAAATATGACATATTTAGTACAAAACATACCTTGAACAGGTGACATATTAGCATTGTGTGCATCAACTTGTAAATTACCAAGAGCTTGTTCAACTGTCTCTAGGTCGTATGAATTACTTTCATCTTCTTCATCAGAGTTCCTGTAAAAAAAAATGGTAATTTAAAAATATTTTTTGTTTCCATGTTATTTCCAAGATTTATAATCCAATAGTTTTATAATATTACATTATACAAAGGAAACTAAAAGGATCTGGTATTTGGAAAAAATCGCAAATTCCCAAATATGTGCTGAACAACTGAAAATCTGCGAATATATATATGGGGGTGAAATGGATAAGTACTGAGGTCCTCTACCCATAGACAACCTAAGATCCATTGTTTGTTACACTCTGTATATTCATTTTAAAGACAACTGGTATAAATAACATACCTCTGTACTCCATTGTTAGGACTTGGTGCATTATCTATATTCATAATGTTTCCATTTGATGAGTCACCATTATCATTTTCATCCCAATCATCAGATCCAGTACACCAGCTCATGTTTGAATCAGTAGGCATTGCCACAACTGCACTAGTTTTAGGTTCATCATGAATTTGACTTCTAACACAGCTCCAACTGTTATAAAAATATTAATTTTTAACAATATCTATTTGAGGTTAATTTCTGATTTAGTTATTCAACCTGGGCGTTGCATTTCAATCTATATTAATGGTTGTGGGTTTGACAGCCACTTAAGGGAATATCTAATTCTTATTTCTTAGCTCTGGTAAGCTCCATTGACTTCTACAGATGGCCACTCATCATGCCATTTCCATAAAAATGACAGACAATGAAATATTTTAACATTAGATTGCCTCTGCATGAAGCTAAAAAATAAGAATTAAATATGATTATTTTGGATTCAATTACCTCTCAGATTGATTCCAACATTGGGGATTTACACAAGCAAACACATACAGAGTGCGATGATATAGAGACTCTTCCAAGGGAGCATAACATTGTACCACCAATAGTCTGTGCAAACTGCACAAAGGACACTTGGTAGAAAATTGTATACTGTCTAAAGGAGGCCAGTTCTGAAAAAAATACGTGCATTTTCTTTGTCTTAGTGTGTTTTAAGTATAGTAAAATTTATAATTACTTAGTTAAAAATAGATAACAATATAAGAAAACAATAATATTATAAATGAAAATGTAAAGTAATGTTATGAACGTATTGTTTTATTAATAAATCTTACAGGTAGTCCGCCAATTTTATTGATTGTGTAGTTTAACTGAGACTTGCTTCTTTCTGATATTGTATCTTCTTCATATCCAAGATAAACTTTTCCTTGATACTTCGCCATATTTTTAGATTTATTACTTTATAAGTCAAAAAAAATTATATCTCAAATTGATATAATTTTATAAGTATACAATATTTTCACAGCATCTCGATAAATTTACAATTGACATTTGACATCATTTGACATTGACTTTGACATTAAAATTAGTGTAATCGCTTGCGTAGAATGTAATCATGAACGCTCGGAACGCCATAATAAAAAGAACAGAACAGAACAGAATGTATACCATACATACTATATTATATTAGCGATATTAAAATATTATTTACTAGCGGCCCCCGAGCGGCTTCGTCCACTTGAATTATACGAATATTTATTTAAGTGTAATTTTGAAAAAAAATACGATTATCTATACTGTAATGTACTAAGTAAATTATAATTTAAATATTTTAGCAATTTATATAATACTAGCGGACGTGCGCAGCTTCGCGTGCTTATTTAGGGGTGAATTCTAATAAACCATGTGTTCAATGAAATATTTTTAAGAGTCTAAATTTCAAATTTTATAAAAATCGGTGGCGATTTAAGAATTTTTCCTTACAAACTTTCAACCCCTTATTTGCATCCTTAGAGGGAGAATTCTAGAAAACTATGAAATACGTATTAAATTAAATACTTTTAAAAATCTAAATTTCAAATTTTATAAAAATCTTTACCGATAAAAGAACATAACATGTATAAATCTGTATTGCAATTTGCAACAAACAGAAAATGAGCTTATTANTTAAGAGTCTAAATTTCAAATTTTATAAAAATCGGTGGCGATTTAAGAATTTTTCCTTACAAACTTTCAACCCCTTATTTGCATCCTTAGAGGGAGAATTCTAGAAAACTATGAAATACATATTCAATTAAATACTTTTAAAAATCTAAATTTCAATTTTTATTAAAATCTTTACCGATAAAAGAACATAACATGTATAAATCTGTATTGCAATTTGCAACAAACAGAATTTGATTTCAAATATTAGTGAAATATTATAACAAGTTAAATTAATCAAATTATTATATGCACCCCAGTTTTATTAGGAATTGTTAATCATTAAAAAAAATCTTATACTTAAACACATTTAAAATAAATGTGAGTGTAATATAATAAATAAAACTTAATTGAAAAAAATAAGACAAGCTAATGTATAGTGCCAATGTATAGTATATACATGTTTTTATTTAAGTAATAATTTTGCTTCTACCGTTAACGATATATTTCAAAAGATGACATTATTAATAATGCTTTTATGAAAGGAAACTCATTATATTTATAGTAACCAGTTCAGAGATCATAAATCGCGACAGATTGTGGTTTTGAACAGTTTCAAATTGTATATTAATTAGAGAGGTATCTATCATTGTTTATTTGGAACATAACATTTATATTGGATCAGTGACCACATAGCATGTAAATGCATAAACATATTTTTTATATCTATGCATCACTCGCATAGGTACAGTACGCTCAATAAGTCAGTTCTCTCAAGTTAGGTTTTCTGAACTTTTGCGCATTGTTCACTCAGGAAGAAAATAATTGAATATATAAAAAATCCAGCCATCTACAGGTTTACAGCTAACTTCAGGGTAGCCACCATTTATTTATTTATTTATTGACCGTACCTACTGTAAGAAATGTGTACGTCAGTCAAATGGAACCTAACGAGAAGAGAATAAGTTAATAAAATAAATATATTTATCTCAATATTAATTAAATTGCCGTTAGGTTTGAAAAATTTCGTAATATTTCATTTAGGTTGTCATTAATTAATTTTAAAGATGTTACCTTGTTAAATCCCACGATACTGTTAAGAAGGTAATGTTGCGAAATAACATAAAGCATAAGGATTTCATCAATATCGTTGTAAAATTGCAAAAACTTTTGTATAACCAAAGATATATACGGGCATAATGTGCAAGGTAAATAATTAAAACTAATCACAAGCCATTTGGTTACTTTTTAATTATTATTTATATTATAGAGTTTGCCGAAATAACTACTTAATGAAATTATATTTTTATTTTAATATTTCAAAAGACTAACGAAAATTCCATCGTGCTCGAGGGTAGGGGCAGAATGGGGAATGGAATTAATAGGATTTAAATATTTAATCAATATTTCCGTAGTTTCCAATATTTGCATACGATGTACATAAGGGCCCAACGTTGTTGATGACAAGTCACCAAATGCACCGATTACAAAAGCATTATTTACTTATATAATGTATCCTTATGTACGGTTTATGTTTACGTGTGTATGTAAAAACAATACGTCATCCTGCCCCGTGGACACGTTCCCCAATATTCACCAACATTGAATAAAGTACCTAACGGATTTCTAACTACATTGAGCATTCAATGTCAATAGAAATAAATATCCTACTCACTTGTGGACTAAAGAATGATGGAAAATTAGTTAAGTTGCCTATGAGCAAAAACAGAACACGGCTAATAGGCAAAGTCATTAGTGACTGAGAGGCCTCCTTGTCCCTTGCGCCCCCATTGTGCCCGCACTTCCTCCAGAAAATTAGAAAAATGATTGTCACCCCACTTATACATAATAGGTCCATATGTTTTTTCAGTATTAATTTAAAACTATCATTAGATCTAAGAGTATCTAACTTCGCGCTCTTCGCTTCTTCGGTAAAGGCTTCGCTTCAAACAAATAAAATAAAACACGCGGTTTTTTGTGAAAAAACAATATAAAATTTGAAATGGCGGCATCGTCATTTATTAGGTACTTACCATAAAAATACAGTGGCACGAGACAAAGCGCGACGCTAAGACTAAACACATCACGTCAACAACACGTCTCATACTGGGTTCTCAGGTTCCCTATGGCTACCTGCTTTAAGTAAGATAAAAAATGCAATAGCTTTTTCATCGCTTGTTGAATTTTTAGTCATTAATCGTGTATCGTGTATACCTACCTAATTACTTCTTCTTTATCTTGATGATGTGAATGTTGACCCTTATAAACGCAAAAAGCCATATAATATTTTTGTAAAATATTTCAAACTTAAATATAATTGAGACCTTTCAGGTTAAAAGGAACTTTTGGACTGCTAAAATTTTGTTTTAAATCGTTTCTGTTGCGTTTTGTCAATTCTTATAAGGAGCGGTCATTGGCCAAGGATTTACACATTCATTTTATTCGCGTGGGAGACCTCGGGCTTTAGTAACAGATACCCCGTATCCTACCGTTCAGATACCAATAGAACATTAGCTCGAAGCAATCGCTGTTGTTGATAAAATCTACATCCATCTATCTCGTATATTTTTGAAAATGTTAAGATTTTTGAAATTTGTCGTTGTTGGAATCATAGTATGTATACTGTATATGAAAGGATAAATACATTTTTATATTATTATTTATACTTATAATAAGTTTTTAATATTTTGTTTATTGTATAGGTTCTAGATTTAGTTGAAAAAACAAATTCGGTGACAGTAAATCCTTTGTGCCCGACAAATAAAATAGCACCCCATAAGCGAAAAGCTCGATTTGACAATAACGGAAGGACCTTTGGAGCGTATTACGATTTGCTTGCACCAGGTAACATTCATAATACACCCAGCAGTCTCCAAGAGGAACCTCAACCAGATGAACCGGATGACTGCGGTGAAATAGAAGATTACGACGAAAATGATTTAAGTTCAAGTGAGTATTTTACCTCTTGTTTTATTTTGTAAGAGTACAGTTAAACAAATGTCCTAAAATGTGCATAAAACAGATTATTTAACGGTAAATTCTATTTAAATTATGCAAATTCAAAAAATTAAATATACTTAATTGTGTATTAGTGTACAAAATTATTAATATGAAAATATCAATCTCTCTTAGAGAAAGTTTCTCTTTTCATGATCGAAATTTGATTTACTGACTTGACTTATTCTATCGATCAATGTTCGAACCCCCAATCATCGTACTGCACATACAATCTGACACTATCACACCATTGAACTGCGTTGTGATAGTGTCAAATAAATTTAAATAAATTGGTAGTTATTTGTAATTGGCCTTTTCATAATAAAATACTTATTACGGCGGAAGTTTTAATTTAAAATTATTTGCAAATTCGCATTAGGTACCTGCGCACCACACCCCAATACACTATTTAAAATAAATTTTAGAGTTTAATAAAATTTACTGAAATTGAGATTAAGTTAAAATATAAATTATAATATTGTGTGGAGCAATTACATGAGAATTACTTACTTGTATTTTATTTATTGTGTCAATATGTAATTAATCATTAACATGAATTGAAATTAATATTATAAGCCTCACGATTTGTACCTACGTCATAACGTTCGTGAAAACATGTTTAATTTTCTTAAGAATTTATATGATTTATGAATAAAATATGTAAATTACAAACGACCACAAACTTGCACTTAAGTAGTTCTCGGCTACGTTGAGAACAGAATAAGCATGGGAAACCTTTTTATCCGTAGTATGCAGCAAAACAGTATATAAAAGGCGTTTTCGTTTTTTTTAAGATTAGAGTTTTATTTAATATGTCCATTTTTATAAAACAACATTTTTAGAATAAAAAAATATAAAAATTGGATGTTAAACCTTTTTCGAAATTATTTTCAAATGACTACGAGAATTTTCNCAACTGACTACAAGAATTTTCAGCAGTGTTCAGTGAGCGGTTTCCTCACTGAATTTTTGTAAAAAAAAAAACTAAAAATATAAAATTGGCCGCCATATTAAATACCTAAGACCCGAATTTGAAGAAATCGATGTATATAATAATATAATCGATGTATATAATGACATCTGTTTCGTTGATAATAGGCCTATAAGACCGTAGCTCCCTTACTCACAAAGAGTTTTGCAAAAAAAAAAATGCTGTGAGGGTTAGAGAGATAAAAATTGACAAAAAAAACGAATAATACAATCATACATAGATAAATATAAATAATACATAGATAAAAATAATTTATTAGAACTTAGAAGCCAGTGCAGGTTTAAAAACTGTGACTGTGTAGACGCAATGGCTGCGATGATTTATTTAACATGAACTATTTATTTTATATTAGGTTCGTATTCGAGGAAAAAATTTTTCTTATATTCAATTTTTTATTGCTATCATAAAAATTTAACTGTAATAATTAAAATAAATCAATTTAACTTTTACTTGTATTAACCACTTTTATGTTTATACCAGTCACTTCACAATCGTATCGAAGACAGAGGGAACAACAAAATCGCTTTTTCTTTAACTGGCTGCATCAGTTTCATCAAGGAACGAAACCAACAGTCGTTAATGAATACTCAACAGTGCCTACTTACAGGCCGACGCGTCCTCCTACAGGAGGGTACTTTGGATCTAACTCTTATAGACCCCAGAAACCACAGCAACCTACAGGTTAATATTTTCATAACAATTCAATAATTAAATAAAGTTAATACAATAATGAAAATTTTTGTTAATAAATTGGTAAAGACCAAAATTATTGTAAGCGGCATTATGAGTTCCGCCAGTCAACACGCCTTCAGAATTCGGCGGAATATGGAGAACGGAGTGTCTTACCACTAGGTTCCCTCTGTCAACTCTGCTGCTTGCAGGATACAGCATGAAAAAAGGTGATATTGCTTATATAAGGTTAACTATAATCGTGATCAATAATGGCCAGGCTAATAAGTCCGGAACTAGCTTTCAAGGTATTAAACCAGTTATATTTCTAGGTTTAATTTTCAAGGGTGATTATATTTATTAAAAGGTTTTAATAATTATTGATTTATTTAATTTTAATTGCTAAAGCTTGTTGTAGATAATGATTTATTGTAGGTAATTAACGTAATCAAAATTTATATTTACTTTTTAATAAAACGGAAAGAACGTTTTACGTTTTTTCTTTTCTGTAATTTATTAAAGTAGTATATGTAATTTTTAGATCACTTAAAACCAGTAATTGAAGATGGAGTGAATGAGCCTCATGCGACGTATCGACCGGGGCTGGTAGGTGGCTCTCTCGGTCATATCGTTGGATTGCATCAAACAATACCGACACATTATCATTCTGAATCAACAACGAACGATAAGGACTTTAAAATAAATTATGGTCAGGCCCATACCAGTACATCTGCAAGTCCACACAATTGGAGACCTAGACGGCCACGGAAATATCATGGCGACGGAATTATAGGTTCTTTTCTAGACCTATTAATATAATAAAATAAAAATATTTTGTACCATTATTGTTTTCTTACAAAATAAGACCGTGTGAAAGGAATGAGACCTTTTGTTACCTTTGCCGTCACAAATACCCCGCCTAGATGCCATAGCCTTGGTAGTTTGTTTCTATAATGCAACCTATACACCTACATTTTGCAGTCTTACGTTGTCTAATCTCATATTTATCACTTTAAAAGCTAGAAAATATATAATAAAAAAAAAAACACAATTTGCCCGTAATTGTCAATGTTGTTGTGTAAATGGAACAATCGTATATCCTCCTACGCACTCATCCTGTAATGAGAACCGCGTGACATGCATCAGGGAAGTGGGTACTTGTTTTTCGTTCATTTACCTAATTTACACTTTTAATTGAGGAGAGATGATATCACCAAGTGGTGTTTACTAGACATGCGGTTAAACGATTAATAGCGACCCCAATGCACGCATGTGAATTCGGTTATTGTGCTGTTCGTGACTAGTGAACTTAGTAAAAATGAACTTGTTATTCATTTATATATTTATAGTGTTGATTTCTTGCCACCTGTTACACTGCGAAGGTAAGTTATATGAAATAGTCTTTTTTAATAGCTTGAATTTCGTGTTGAAATATGATTTGTTGAAATGTTAATGGCCGTATTCTAATATTGGTAATATTTATTAAGAGACAGTATAAACGAATGACCTTTAACTCCAGAATCGAATCCTTATTTGGAAGCTCTTCGTATAAAGCCATGGAAGAGTATACATAAATATGTGGAAGTGCGTCCCGGTGCGTTTCTCTTTTACTGGTTTTATTACGCTGATGGTACTGTTTTTGAAGCCGAAAAGAAACCGCTCATAATATGGATACAAGGCGGGCCAGGTCTCGCGTCCACTGGTATAGCCAACTTTGCTGAAATCGGACCAATTAATATGGATATGCGACCCCGAAACCATACATGGGTAGGTACGTTTGTACATATTTTTATTTATTTCACTTCTATATTCATTAGTCATAAAAAAAATATTTTTATTAAGATTAAGTTGGCAATTCGTATAATATTTATGCGATTTAGATCTAGAATCTAACAGCCGTAGCAAATTTGTAAAAGTCTTGGAAAGCTAGTTTGAATTTTTAAATTTATACAATTCCTTTTTAGGTTAATGGAAGAAATTTATTGTTGATTGATCACCCTGTTGGGACTGGTTTTAGCTATGCTGTTAACAAATCACTTCTTGTCAAAACAGATAAAGAAGCAGGTGAATAATTTTCCTCATATTCTGTCTCTCAGCTTCACACTGTATCCCGCATGTTGCAGGTTAGGCAGACGGAACCTAATGTTAAGACGCTTCATTCCCATATTCCGCCGATTTTTTGGGGCGAGAAATGAAATTAATAAATAATAATTCATTTCCCGAGTAGAGATCGAACCCAAATCCGTCACGCTTACATTCACATGCTTGTACGATTGCGCTACGACGGTCTCTAATTTTACTTAAAATTAATACAAATAAAAATTTAAATTTATACTACATATGTAAGCTTACTTTTTGTAGCATAGTAGGCGAATAATATTCATGCACATAATTAAATTTGCATAATTATGATGTATTGTTTGGATATCATCTTTTGGCTTGTTAATAACCTCAAGGTTCTATTGTAACAAAATTTTGAACAATGGAAGAAATAATCATGACATTAAATTCGTGTGAATTTTGAAACGTGATTTCATTCAAATGTCTTTAAAATTATTTCTTATTTAAGCTGTTACAAAAAATCTTTTCGTTGGATATTGCCAATACTTTGATATAAATAAATAAAACTTTTTTAAATTGATAATTATGATTAAATTTTAGCAAAAGATCTCTTAAAGGCAATCAAAGCTTTCTTCAAGACAAATAAAGAGTTTAGGAAAACACCAACTTATATTATCGGCCAAAGTTATGGAGGCAAATTGTCTCCTAGACTGGGATACTATTTACAATCGGTACGTAATATAAGAAATTAAATATAATATCCTTAACATTAAGCCGACAGCTTTTCATTTTAATGAAATTATGATAGCCAACCGGTCCGGTTCGATTCCTGTTCAGGACAAATTTTCAAGGGAAAAGTGTCAACTCTAATTTTCAATAATAAATTATGCAAATACTGTTAGGTGTATTTACGTTATTGTTATTAATATGCACATATATTTATTTATGCTATCAAAGTCACGATTATACGTAATTTAGATTTAAAAGTTATTATAAATATTATAACATGTAGGTACGTTAATCAAGCTTTTCAATTAATATATTTTTTAGCTTAACGCTTTATTCCACACATAAGCTAGGCAGAGGGAACCTGGGAACATATTGGAACAATGAGGTAATGGCATATTTAATAAATTGAACAATTTATTAAATATGCCATTACCTCAAGTGGGAATCGAACTCTCAACCTGCCGAATATAGCATACCTACCTATCTATATCTCCTATACCTACTAGTCTTTTAAAGATTCTATTTGAACTGCCGTGCAATAGTGCCTCTGTCTTAATAAGTATGTATATGTTGAAAAAATAATGTAATATAGTCAACCGTGTGAGTTGTGACAATTGGATTTAGTAATTTCGCTAGGTTTCTCTAACTAGAAAAAGAAATAAATAATCATTTTAAATGACTGATTGGTAAAATGTTTTATAATTTTTTTATTTCAGGCGATACGAAATAAGCGGTTAAAAATGAATTTTAAGGGTATTGGTATTGGAAGTGGATGGGTCGATCCAAAACTTAGTACTTTAGCACAACCGGCATTCCTTTATAATATGGTTGGTATTCAATAACATAATTTTTATATAACATTTAATTAAATGACATACAAATTAGAAATTACTCACGCTACAAAATTGTGCGAAAATATCCTGGAGAAAGCGAATATCTGCGAATATCTGTGAATCAGCGTCACGCTGTATTCCGCATATAGCATGGTAGGTAGTGGAAACCTAGTGTTAAGACACTCCTTACCCCACATAGCGCCGAATTTTTAAGGCATTGCGTGTAGAGTAACGGCACTCATCGCTGGAATTTTGCCTCAGTGCCAGAGCGAAGAAATGAAAATGTTAATAAATAATCATTCATTCCCCTAGTAGGGATCGATCGAATCTACAACCATCACGATACAGTTACTAATTATATTAAGAATTATAATTAATGCAATAAGTCAGAAATTATGTACTTTTAATGGACGATATTTCATTTAACTTATTATTTATTATAGGGAGCCATCGATCTACCTACATATACTAAAACAATGAAAATTGCCAAACAGACTAAATATTTGATAGATGCAAAAGATTATGCCACTGCAAGTAGACTGCACGATACAATATTTTATATTTTAAACAAAGAGTCTGGTATGACGATAAATTTCAATAATATAAATCAATTAATTACTGATCAAAGTTACAGTGATTTAGTTTATAAAGTAAATGCTTATGTGAAGCCAACTCTGCCTATCGTAAATCAGGGTTTAAAATGGACATGTGTGTCAGATGATGTTTTTTATAATTTGAACAACAGTTTTTTAATACCTTCTACGATTTTCTGTGAGTATACATTACAATCTCTATAATTATAATTCTGGATAATAATTTTGAATCTATTTGTTAATATAAAATTAATAAATATAATAAATATATATAATATAATAAATATTTTTGAATATATTTATTAGGTACTTAGCTATCTGAATGGTAGCTAGTTTTTAATTTTATGTAGGTGATTACTATGATTAATTAACAATTAATATAGATTTTATTTTTAGTAGAGTCGTTGTTAAACCGCACACAGATAAAAATTGCAATTTACAATGGAAATTTAGATGTGGTGACTCCTCTTGCTGGTATGTCCAAAATTATTTTTTTATATTTGTCTCTGTCTGCCTAGGTGTAGTAAACTTTCAGCCTAATGACAGTCTTGGCCTCTTTATATTTGATTCAAAATATTTTTTTTCTGTATGACGCACATTATATATGAATGTTATATTTTATATAAATCATAGATTGGGGAGCGGAGTATCTTAACACTAGGCTCTTTTTGATTACTCCGCTACAAGGGAAACAGCGTGAAGCTCTAAAAATATATGAATATTTTGAGTTTGCTTATACATACATACAACATATATATACCTATACAGTGTACCTAATTTTAAAATAAAAAAACAAATCCTAATATGTGACTCGAGTCATTTATTTCAAAAGTTATGTCTCAAACGCCAAAAAAATACTTGACTAATAAAAATATATATCATAATTTGCTTTCCATATGTAGAGCTCAATTTGAGTAGATTTCGCAGATTATTTCTTCACATTTACATAATTCTAGACATATTTCGTTAGTCAATAAATAATTTTATAATCATAAACTTTCATTTTCCTTCTAAGGTGCCACAAATTGGGTACACGCACTTAAATGGCATGGGTCAGAAGAGTTCACGAATGCAAAGCGAATAGTCATACGAGGACATAGGAATGGGTTTTATAAGACAGCAAAGCAATTAAGCTATTGGTCTGTCTTCGGTTCGGGACATTGGGTATGTCTTGTTATTTCTAAATATCTTTTTTTTATAAGTAACTATTTTTTTGTAAAGGTTTCATATAAAGTAAATATATTAAAATATCGAGGCCGTCGTCTTGGCTCCTACGCCACGACCGTTGTATGTTCTTGACCGTTGTAGGTTCGATTTCCATTTGAGGAAATTAATTATTATTTATTAATGTTTTCATTTCTTTACTGTGCTAACATGACAAAGGCAGCATACAGTTCTGCCACTCAATATGCAATACCTCGAAAATTCGGCAAAAAATTTTTCGAGTCATTTTGATTTATTTAAAGAACATTAAAAATCAGATTAGAAATAATTGTTAAACAAAATGCTATTTTTAAGGTACCAGAAGATAATCCTGAAGCTATGGAGCATATATTAGAATATTTGATGAACGATAGTGAAGACTAACATTTATATTTATTATAAGTGGACTGATTTTATATGATTATAATAAAAAACGTATACAAGAATCTATATTATATATTTATTACCAACCTGTTTAGAAATTTATAAATAAACTAGTGGACCCGGACGCGGCTACGCCTGCTTGAACTATAAGAATATTTATTAAATATTATATAATATATTTATTTTTATAAGGATGAATATCAAAATATGAGTTCATTTTGGGTGACGTTTTCTTAAANTTATAAGTAACTATTTTTTTGTAACGGTTTTATATTAAGCAATATATATTAAAATATCGAAGCCGTCGTCTTTGCCCCTGCGCTAGGACCGTTGTAGGTTCGATTTCCACTTGAGGAAATTAATTATTATTTATTAATGTTTTCATTTCTTTACTGTGCTACCATGACAAAGGCAGCATACAGTTCTGCCACTCAATATGCAATACCTCGAAAATTCGGCAAAAAATTTTTCGAGTTATTTTGATTTATTTGAAGAACATTAAAAATCTGATTAGAAATAATTATTAAACAAAATACTATTTTAAGGTACCAGAAGACAATCCTGAAGCTATGGAGCAGATATTAGAATATTTGATGAACGATAGTGAAGATTAACGTTTATATTTATTATAAGTGGACTGATTTTATATGATTATAATAAAAAATGTATACAAGAATCTATATTATATATTTATTACCAACCTGTTTAGAAATTTATAAATAAATATACCGGTATGGTGATACGAGAAAAAAATATCAGTTGATAGAATACTAGATACAGTTCGCGAGGCCTAAGCTGAGCTTTGAGTTTGTGTTAGTGTTCTTATATAGAGTAGGTGAGAGGTCACTCGCTAGGCCTAAGGCGGTTAATGCTGCTTTTTTATCCGGCCTACATCTCTTGTACTGGGCAAAATCACGTATTTAATTAGTAATATTTTATTTTTGTATTCAATCAATTTATTGAAGGTGAAAGTGATGAGTTTCAAAAGTGCTTATAATGGCCTAACTGAACATTGAATATTTTAATTTTGAAATCTATAAACTTTATTTTGGTATGAAAAAGCAAGCCTGTAAAATGGCTGCTATATTTTGTTTGAAAAAAAAAGACTAAATATAAAAAAAATACGATTTTTAATTATTGCCTTTTTCTATAAAAAGTATTTTTAATTAATTAAAAAAATATATTTACTATTTGTAAAATAACGACTTTTCTCTACTGCTATCTATTATTTGTAGATATTATAAGTTTTATGTAACTAAAACAAAACAAATAACTCATTATTATATCAGTATATTTATTTCAATAATAGTTGCTATATAAATGAAAATTAGGTATTTACAATAAAAATTGAATAACAATTACAAGACATTTCTTTTCGGAGCACCGTTAGCATCAATGCATTTTTATTAATTAATAAAATAAATATTAAAGCACTGTTGAACCACTTTTATTGTGAAATTTACAATTCAATAGTTTTGGATAAAATTGGTCTTGATTTTATAATATTGCACTATACAAAAAAATAATAAGTAAATGACTAAGAAATTAAAACATTATAATATGCATAGCCACTTTCAATTATCTAATATTTATCTATGTTCATCTACATCAATAAAATTAAAATGCATAATAAATATATATTTTCGCTGTGTAAAAGAATTTATTATTACAACACTACAAATGTCACAAATTGATTAACCGAAAAAAAATAAGTAAAATATTATTATAAATTACTTTATCATTTCCAAATTTTATTATAATTGATTATAAAATCGTTATAAAGAGAAATTATTACGTATTTTGTTCGATTCGGATAAAAAGAACATTGAATGGCTGATACAAAATACATTTTACAGTCAATGTCAGTCTTCGGTATTTGTACTAAGTGAGTCTGACGTCGTTGAAGCAGCCGTCGCACACTCGCACGGGTTTGGTGTTGCCAGCTAACGCGACTGTTTTTTCACTGCACGCCCCACAAAATATATGGCCACACCTTCGACAGTGATGCTGTAATAAATATTTTAAATATAATTGTTTTTGTTTTCATTTTAGCATCACGCTGTATCCCGCATATAGAAGGGTAGATAGGGAACCTAGTGTTACCAAACTTCCGTTCCCCATTTGCAGTTGAATTTTAGAGGCATCGCGTGTTGAGTGGCGGAACTCTACGCTACAAACGTAGCCACGTTACTAGAGCGAGAAAATGTTAAATATTTCATGTCTTCGAGTAGTAATCGAACCCACAGCCGGTTCCGTTTCTAGTCGAACGCATGAGCCTCTGCGGCTCGACTGGCCTCAGTAATTGTGACATATTAGGTATGGACATACTTATATGGTTTATTTTTTGCCAAGTAAAATATTAATATTAAAGATTGTAAATATTATATAGCCATTTAATGAATATTTTAAACTGTTCCTATAGTACATTTTTATTCAATTAATATTATTTATAAATTATAATATTATGTAAAAAAATAGCAGAACAAAGGCATACAGACATAAAAATATTTGTCTCACCTTTCGTCTTGCAATGGTAAATTCTTTAGCACAAGCGGAACAAACAACTGCATCCTTATCGCTTGTCCAATTTGGCGTTTCTTCGGAGGTCCTGGCTTCTTTTTCCAACATTTCTGCCAATTGTAATTTATTTTCACTTAACGTAGCTCCTACTTCTTCCAAAGTCTTCTGAGCTTCGCTATATTGTATTTTTAGTTGATGTTGTTCTTCTTGTAGAGTTATATATTTCTGAAATATAAAGGAATATATGTATATTCTATACTTCGGTTACATATATAATTTATGCAATTAATTTTCAAGATTAATTCCGTACCAGGCGTAAATTTTTCTATCATAATTTTTTTAAGGAATGCTTTATACTTATGTAGGACTAGCGGACGCGCGCAGCTTCGCTTGCGTATTTAAGGGTGAATTCTAATTCTTGCACCCTTAGGGGGTGAATTCGAGAAAACCATGAAACATGTGTTTAAACGTATATACGTTTAAGAGTCTGAATTTCAAATTTTATAAAAGTTGGTGACGATTAAAAAAACCTATACAAACTTTCAACCCCTTATTTGCACTCTTAGGGGCAGAATTCTAGAAAACGATGAAACACGTGTTCAATTAAATACTTTTAAAAATCTAAATTTCAAATTTTATAAAAATCGGTGCCGATTTAAATTTTTTTCCATACAAACTTTGAACCCCTATTTCA
>JAKRZM010000542.1:533310-558464 GCA_036379175.1 Heliconius cydno galanthus | reverse complement strand
ATTAAAGATTGTAAATATTATATAGCCATTTAATGAATATTTTAAACTGTTCCTATAGTACATTTTTATTCAATTAATATTATTTATAAATTATAATATTATGTAAAAAAATAGCAGAACAAAGGCATACAGACATAAAAATATTTGTCTCACCTTTCGTCTTGCAATGGTAAATTCTTTAGCACAAGCGGAACAAACAACTGCATCCTTATCGCTTGTCCAATTTGGCGTTTCTTCGGAGGTCCTGGCTTCTTTTTCCAACATTTCTGCCAATTGTAATTTATTTTCACTTAACGTAGCTCCTACTTCTTCCAAAGTCTTCTGAGCTTCGCTATATTGTATTTTTAGTTGATGTTGTTCTTCTTGTAGAGTTATGTATTTCTGAAATATAAAGGAATATATATTCTATACTTCGCATACATATATAATTTATGCAGTAAATTTTTCTATCATAATCTTTTTAAGGAATGCTTTATACTTATATAGGATAAATTACTAAATCGAGAGGTTTCTACAGTACAAACTAAACTTGTAATTTTTACGATAGTTCTCTTATTAATGTTAAAAAAATATATTGCACTAGTATGTTTTTGTACCGTCTTTCTTAAAACTTGTCATGTGCCCTAAACGATTCCTACATAATTGAAAACGGTGGAAATCCGGCTGATAAAAAAGTAAAAAATTGTTTACCTGTCCTATAGATTTAAGAGATTCGACTTCTTGATTAAGTATTGATATTTTGTCTCGGTCTCGCATCATTGATTCCTGTAATTATAAATTTCAAAAACATTTTTATGTTTTGCTACAAGTTGGTCTATATTAAAATAATGATGTTCGATCCCCACTTGAGGAAATAAAATATTTTCATTTCTTGACCGTGGTGTCGAGACCAAACACGGCCGTGAGTTACGCCACTCAACACGCTCTGCTTCCACAATAGGCGGAAAATGGCGAACAGAGTATTTTAACACTAGGTTCTACCCTACTACGTGCAGGATTCATCGTGAAGTTTGGGTATTTGCATAAGCATTTGACTTTCTCGTCGTTCATCTATTCGGATAATGTTTGTAAAAGTGCAAATACTTTGATATTGTAAAGGTATCCTAGCACAGGCCGTAAATAGGGAATGAACTTGGTTGGTGGTTAATATTAACTATCACAGTAGGATAATATTTCACTAGTACGACTACGACTGCAATATCATCAGTCTGTAAATCGCGGAAAGAACAACGAAACAAAATAAAAACTTTGAGAAAGTTACATTTTAACATTGAGGGTCTGTAGAAAAAAAAAAATAGTGATTTTTTTACAAGTAATTTAAAAAACAGTGGTATTTTTTAAATTTTCATAAGGCGTGAATATTAAAATATTATTGTGGATTTAAAATCATATGTGGATGTTAGGCTACAACTGTCGATGGGGATAACGTTTATCGTTATTTATAATAATTATACCTATACCTGTAAAGATATTCTCCACTCTCTTTCTATTCTGAGGTCGCCTTCAGCTGCAACGGCCCTGGTTTCCGCCACTGCGGCTTTTTGTCCTAACGTTCGAGAACTTTCTTCTAAATTCTTCCTAGCTGCATTATCTTCCTGTAATCTATCTTCCTATTATAGACTAAATATGTAGCCTACCAACTTTGTCTTTATTCAGTTATTTAGGTTAATTTCAAATCCAATCCAACATCCAAAGATTTTTTATCCAATTATACAAGCACTTTTCAGTTTTTAAAATCTATATAATATAAAAGTGTTGATGGAGTATTTAAAAATTAAAGAAAAATGATTTGTTTTTTTAATAGTAATAGCAACTTTAAGAATAATTTATGCAAGAAATCATTTTATTAAAATATTATTTTTATAAATAATAGTAAAAAATGTAATTTGTTTTGAAATATGTCGTATATTGGTATGTAAAATTATATATTAGACAAAATCATGCAAACGAAACACGAAAGTAGATAATGGCAAACCTGCACAATAAACCAAAATTAAAAATAAGCAAATCTGTGGTTTTATAAATAAAATACGGTATGCGACTGAATATTATTTATTACAAAGAAGGCTTTACATAGCTAGCTTTATAATTACAAAACTATAAAAAAAACCGACAAAGGTTTGATTGATTCAAATACAGTTGGTTCTAAATGCTATTACAGATATAGTTGTATTGCGCATAATAATCTATTATAATAATTTTAAATATGGATTATACATAAAATGAGATCATATATTTTAAATAATACAAGAGATATCTTATGTATTGTATCACATTATTATAATACTCGAATATCACTGAAAAAATATATAAATTATCTAAGATAATTTGGTATCCTCTATTGGATTTGTCTCAATACAATATTACTAATGCTAGAAATAGTCGAAAGAACATTCAAAAAGTCTAGCATAGTTAAAGCTAAAACATAAAATCAATTATGATTTCGAAAAAAAACATTTGGTTGATTTGGTCTTGTAGAAATAATCCTTATAAGTAACTAAAAACTTAACATGTTCCAATATATACTATCAAGACACGCGGAAGCGTGTCAAGCCAAGTTTTAAAAAATTAATAAATAATAACTATTTAATGAACCACAGCAACAAGCTGAAGCAGTAGCGGCTCGCCTTCAAGTTGCCTTTTATAATAAAATATAATATGTATAATATCAAAATATTAAATTCATTGTGGTGGTTTGCCAATATCGAAAGTATCAAGTTTTCGTTAGTTTTCGCAACTATATTTTCTTCTCTCAGCAAGCAGTGCATCGCTCACACCTATGTGCGACTCCGATATATTGATATGTCAAGCAATATATTATATATTCATTAAAATAGGGTATTTGACTGCTTATAAAGGTAGAAGAAGACGTTAGTAAAAGATAAGATAGAATAATTTCATTATTTGTACGTTTTCTAAGGCATTTTTCTTAATCGCAATGTCAACATTTTTTAACAATTTGATCTTGAACTACAAATTTAACAGATGTTTTCATAACGATACAAATTGTAAATTCAAAAGTCAATTACCCTATTAAACATAATATACGTGTAGGCACTGATCGTCGAGCGATAAGAGGCGTTAAGAAAAACATGTAACCTACTTTTCATCGAGTTGATGTATCGTGCTGCCCATTGACTCAGTCTTTGCTTCCAATTTTGCTATTAACTCTGTTTTATGTTTCAAGGAACTTTCACATTCCTAAAACAAAGCCATTGTTGAGCTTTAATCATTTAAATTATATTTACTATATAATTGTTATGAGTGGAATGATTTAATATGTTATTTCGAATTAAGAAAATCCTAAATTTCGACCTTCTTATTGGATTAGACAGTTAGCATAACTACGCATTTCACTAATTGAGGCTTTTAAAATAGTTAAAAGTTAAATTATTGTAATATCAATTCAACGTCGCCATCACATTTTGTCTACACTAATATATGTAACAGTTACGAAGTATTAGAATAAATGTTATTTGTTATTGTGTGGAACTAACTTTCTAGGAGGAAACACCACCCTGTGGACTTTTTTATGAAGCTTTATTACAAAGAAGCTAATTATTTTAAAATTCCTTCACTTGTCAACATTTGTTACAGATTTCTCTGTACCATTGGTTCTCCGGAAAGGTGGTATTTCCTGTAAATTAAGTTTTTTGTTCGGAGGGCCCTCATCTTTTGATTTGGTGCCCTTCAAGTGACTACTTTGTGCTTTAAGCATTTCTAATTTATCTCCTAGATTATCGTTAGTGGGTGATTTAAGAGCTTTGACTAAATCATGGTCCGGTCCTAAGAAGTGGTTATATTTTTCGAGGTTGTGTAGTATTTTGCCAATTTGTTCAGCTTTTCCTTGAAGCCTGGATACCATTTCACCTTTCTGCGTCAGTTCCATTTCGCATTCCTTCCATTTATAAATGCGGCATTGACATACATTGTTATGTTAGTAATAGATAATGTTTAATTATTGACAATATTTAGTTATCCAAATACGAAGTCCCTCCTAAGTAAAACAGCCAATATTGGAAGTGAATTACTAATAATTCTTTAGATACAAGGCGAGCACCAATTGTATAAATTTTACTTAATTTTTTATTTTATTATAAGAATCAAAAAATAACAAAGATAATTTAATTTTAGACACCAAGAATTGAATTTAAGGTGAATTTTACAAAAATAAATTATATTTAACTTAATCGTCTTATTAGCCGAATTAATTATTAATATATTGGGACCTAATATTTGGAATATTTTTATTAACTTTTCCAAAATATATAGCAACATCTACAAACTAAATGCGAAAGGAATAATAAGCTTTGGAATAGATCCGTGTGTACCGCAACAAAAAAATAAACAAAAAGCGAAGATAGAACAATAACATTTACGTACAAAAGGAAACGTAAATTAATAACTCGGTGAAGTAAACAAAATGTATGGGCGGGGGAAACAATTAATTTGACACCCACACCAATTTTGGAGTTCAATGTTTTCTTAAACAATCAAATATAGGTTCTATACATTTGATTTATACTTTGTATAAAGAGATTGAGAATTTATTTATGTATTTTTTTTATTTTATTAAGGTAAATTTAACGTTTATACTAATTTCCTTATCCCTCAAGGTATGCGTAAAAGGAAAAATTGTTATTACAGTCTCAAACTGTGTTTCTGCATAAAAAATCAGGTCAACGAAGAATAGAAATATTGAATACCGTGAAGATCACAAGTCACTGTTTAGGATTGCAACTATAGTAGCCATTGACATTGTCAAAACATAGTTGACATTCAATTGGGTACAATTTTTATTTATTTATGGTTTAATTCTCAATAGAGTCTTTAGTGATTTTGTACAGTGAAAAAGATTGGATAGAAAATCGAAATTAGCATTAAGGTAAGTAAGTAGTGAAGATTATAAAATAGGTTGCCAGATGAAAATTTATAATTTTAAAATACTTGTAAATATTTTTTTTATAAAAATGTAAAAAGAAGATAGAAAAGAGAAGTTTTTTTTTAATTACGTTCGTTAGTTACGAAATGTACGTGTTGTGCTGTACTATAGAAAATTAACACGAATAATAGCTATTAGGTATATTATAACAATAATATACAAGGTCAAATACGTAATTATCTATGTTGTAACTATGTTTCCATAACGTAATAAATTTTAAATAAAAAAAACATCTTAATCAACTGTTCAACTGAAATTTACAAAATTGATTGATGATTTAAAAACACGATACTTTACGTAAACTTCTATGATCAGATCAGATCGGAAAAAAAATTGGAAAGTAGAGGTTTTTGTTAGAATATCTAAAGAAATATTTTACATCTGGCACCTATGTGGAAAAATCACAAGCTAATGCATTGCAAACAGGGCTTACCTGTAACTTTTTGTACATTTCCAAATTGATAAGTTTTATATCATCAAGCTGTCGTCTTAGTGATATAATAGTATCTTGCTTGTCGTGAATATCTTTTTCCAACAATTTCATAGCAACCTCCATTTCAGCTTTCAAAGATATCTGAAATTATTTTTATACTTTTAGCTTCATGCTGTATTCTGCACAAAGCAGGATAGGCAAAGGAAATATAGTGTTAAGTGGGGAATGAAGCCCCATTTTCCACCTCGGGGGAATGAAATATTTGATATTTTAATTCTCCCGAGTTAAAATCGTATACACAGCCGCCACATTTACAGTTGCACACTTGTACTTCTACGCCACGATGAGGTCTAAAATGTGATAAATAAATTAAATCCTTTCAGAACTGATTTGAGTTATAGAAAATTTTTCTATAGGACTGACACCACTGACATTTCTATATAACTAGACGATTCAAAATTCGTTGTATTGAATAAAAGATATTTTGATTTTGATTATGCTAACGTAAACGACGACTATTTTGACCTTAAGCCAATACATATTCATTTCATTTTTTATTAACTTGCTAATTTAATACATATTTTTAGATTAACAATATTTACCTGCAAATCAATTTCTTTTTGCAACTCCATATTTTTCTTCCTCTCTTCTTCCAATATCTTAGTGAGTTCGCTGTCCTTTTCATTTTTATGTTTGTCAGATGTATTACTTTTGACGCTTCTTTTCTCCTGGAAGTGTTGCGACATATATATTTTTAACAGAATCTAAATTATCTTCTATTTCCGAATATAGCGGGATAAGCAAGGGGAACTTAGTGTAAGGAAACACCAGTCCTCACTTTCGGCCGAATGTTCGAGACATTGCATGTACATTGGCGGAACTCAACGCGGCGCTTAGTCTTTTTACTAGAGTAAGAAAATTAAAATATTCAATAATTTGGGGATTGGGAATTGAACCCACAAGCGTGACCTTTAAAGCCAAACGCCAAACTTTTTATTTTTGTTTCCATAATGAATGTAATAAAGTGTTATGGAAGAGCGGGGCTTCTGTTACAAGTACTAGTATTATACTAGTTACTTACTAGGTTGGTCTCATTACTTTCTATGTAGCTATATAATATGTGAAACTGAAATATTTTTTTTTTTTTTAAACGCTCGTGCCTCTGCGCCACGGCCTCTTATTTATATATTATCAAAATTTATTCATCCATATTATAAATAAGTATACACAAGTGTATGCGATCTCTTACTGATAACAGTGACTCATAGATAATAAAGTTAAAAAAACATATCATTCTTGGAAATCATCAATAATTATGAAGAAATTCAAATATCGCAAAGGAAAGAAGACTAAATTAGTTTTTCTTTTAATTTTCCTTATTAAATTACAAAATACAAATTAATGAAAATATTTATGAATAAAAATGATTAGTTGATTCATTTTAATGCTTATTCAATGTAAACAGACCAAGTCTAGTGATGTGATGAGGTCATCACATTATAATATTACTATTTGCATTAGTTAATGTTCAGAAAAACCTAATGCATATAAAACGTCGTAAACAATAATATTAATGTGCGACGTCATATACTTAAGCAAAGTACAGTTTATAGTGCCTACATTTAGTTTTACATGTGATAATTTAAATTTATTACTTAATTATTTGTGTAACGTGTCAAACTATACTCTATAAAACCAGATGGTTACAGGTTCGATTCCCAATGAGACGAATGGTTATATTTAATTCATTTTTATTTTTCCGCTCTAAAAACCTCTTCCAATTAACATGTAATGTATCGAATTCCGACGGACTGATGAGAAAGAAGTGTCGTCCATTAGGTTTTCTTTGCATGTCATGATAAGTGCGATGAAGTGTGCATACATATTTATATATACTAGATAAGATAAGTACATTTATATATACAGTACGAAATTATTACCAATAAACACGATTGATTATCTTTAGCGTGAGCTAAACGATAAACATATAAGTAGAAGTGTACAAATAAATATACAAATAGTCGTACTAGAACAGACTTACCTCTTCTTCAGACTGCAACTCCACAACTTTCATCCTATCTTTAGTTATGTCTTGACCTGATCAAAAAAAGACGCATTCAGTGATATAAATACACATCAAAAATATCAAAACACCCACACGGGATTAACTCACAGTTTTTTATATATCGTTTCCTTTGCGATGTTGTATTGCCCATTTTGTACCATAACGGTTATTTTAAATAATAATTATTAAATTAATTACGAGTATATATTTTGAAAAACATGCGCTGACACCTGAATACTGTTGAAAACTAAATAAACTAATAGTAAGCCATCTTTTTGCAAGATCGTCTTTATAAGTTATTTATCGTCACTATTAAATCTATTTTTACACTGTTATTTTAAATAACTGTTAATTTTTAAATATTAGTTAAGTTGTTATATATTTTGGTTAACGTCCGCCGACATCGGCATACTGCTGCCTACTAACTAAACTAAGTAACGTGAGTCATTTTGCAAGGTGTTTTTATGTATTATCTAATGTTTCTATTATCTCGATTTTCACACTGTTTCACAGTTAAGTGTTACGGCTTATCTTTTAAATCTGCGGTAGATATATTAAATTAAAGTAAGTGCTACTTTGTATATGACTGTTTTGTAAATAAAATAAAATGAGCATTTCATTTTTGTTTATATTTTGTTAAATAATTAATTGAAATATTCAAAAAAAGCTGAAAAAATATTGAAAAAATACACGATTGTGTCAAAGTATTGCACTATTAGAGCATAACATGTTGCGGGTTCTTATCCCAAGATTTTTTTTAAATGTTTGCGTTTTCCCGTTTTAGCGCGGTATTAGAATTCGCCACCAAACAGTGAACGGAGTGTCTTAACACTTTATTTGCCAACAACACAGGAGATGCTCTTAATTTAAAAAAATAAAAAAATAAGTATTATTGTAAAAAAATTGTAATGTAAATTTAAATACGTTACCTAACGCATGCTTCAACTGATTATTCTCCTCGACGAGTTGAATCATGGTGTTTTTGGCGATCGCCAAGTCCTCCTTCATTAAAGCATTTGTTGTGGTCAAACTTTCCACTTTAGACTGCAAATTAGCCACCGTAGCACTGGAACAATAGTATGTATGTCTACATTGAGGCTCAGTTCACAGTTCGTACGTTTATAAACAAATAGAATAATTTATATATTATCATGTAACATTTTTATTATTATTTTTAAATTTAACATTCTGTAGTTGTCGAAATATAATAACTACCAGCTTTACTTGCGCTCATGGTCATGTGGACTACCTGCTGTCACACATCATATCACACCTTCAATGTGCGGGAAGTAACTCTGACCTCAGGCACAGCGGGTTACATTGAAAAAAGTAGTGTCAGTGGGTTACACTGACTCCTTCCTCTATAAATAAACTATGCAACTCTAAAAGATTTTTTAAATTCCAACCAGTAGTAAGCCAAACAGACTCTTCAGATTTATAATATTCGTATCTATAGTACTTATAGTATAATTTTCATTTTCAAATGTGGATATGTATATTTGAACCTATAGTTATTGCTTTAAATATAATACAAAATTCTATACCTTAAATGCAAAGTATCTAATATAAAACAGGCGGAGAGATAAAATTTGAAGAACGCAAAATTACGACAAGTTGCTATGTAGAAACTAATATTCAAGTATGAACACAATGAAATAGTAATTAAGCTTCCGCCCGAAATGTGAATTTATAAATAGTACGTACCTACTGTTGCAATTTATTTAGAATAACATTATCATCTAGTACATTAACATTAGATCGCGGACGATATGTAGGCGTTTAAAAGGCTCGTAACTTAATATCTACTATATAAAAATTATATTAATAAAAAATGTTACTAAAAAAATTATATGGGTATACTAAAATTAAAATTGACTTTGAAATTGAAACTGAAATTCAGTTCTTTCAAAGTACTACGCTATATGTGAAAAAAAGGCGAAGCTGAATAATAAGTACAGGCGAGGGAATTTAGGAGGATCTTTCAATATCTTTTATGGATATAAAATGTATGTACCGCGATATATAATTATTATTATTTATTAAGTTAACAGTGCAATAGCCACGACAAAATGTAAATAATGTGTTATCAAAATTCTATTATCTATTATATTTTGTCGGCATTATAATCTCTTTTTAACCTAACTTTATACATATATGGGAATGTTGGCGGAAGTTGTTTTCGTGATTGCAGTCGCTAATGTAGAAGTGCCGTTAACATGGAACAACTAATGCTGGGAATGATTCAAGCTCAAGTATTTCTCATGAGCTCATGAAAAGTAAATTATCCGCCCCTTTACGATTTATATTGCATTGTATTTTTAATTATTTTATTTTATATAGGACAGTAGACAGTGTGTATCTATGCTAACTAATAATTTAACATCTTACAGCGCAAAATAAGTTAGTTAAATAAGAAAAGTATCGACAATTGAATAATAAGTCAAAAATAACTCTATGAATAAAATAACTTGTAATTTGAGACTAAAATTTAAATAATACACCTATAGCTACTTAACTTACTTGAGGTGTCTATTTAGTTCTTCAATGTAGTTCTTTTGATCCAACATAGTGTTGATGTGGCGTTGTTTTGGTTCGTTGTTTCCGTTGCCGTTTCCGGCCAAGTCATTGGACGAGTTGCTTCCGCGGAGATATAGCGAAAAATCTATCACACCCTGCTGACTGTCCAAGTCTTCTTCCTACGATAAAATTTAAAATTAAATATTTTTTTAGCTTTACTCTATATACCGTAAATAACAGAACCTGGGAACCTAGTGTTAAGACGCTCGTGTCCCGTTAAGACATTTCCGATTCCCATTTGCAGAAATCTGGAGGCATTGTGTGTTGAGTGATAGAACTCAATCAACGCCCCGCTTTGCCTCGTTACCAGAGGAAATTAAAATATGAAATATTTCATTCCTCCGAGTGGGAATTGAAACGTCGCATGCTGCACCACGACTGCCTCAGTTCAAAATTATTATTTACGCTTTTAAATTTTCTTTGGTTCACACTTATGCTTGAATGTCGGGTAGGTAGAGTTCTCTCTACCAATCCTTAGGTTCTCCTAATGTCAAGATTTTCCGTCCTCTATTCACAATCTGAATTCAAGACTTGAATTCAGGAGTCTTGCTTTGCCAGAGCGGGGTAATAAAAATTAATCTTTCCTCCTCCCTAGGTATAAAACCCGTAACTATTACGTTTAAAGTCAGACGCTGATTTATTGTGCCGCGTTGGCCTTATTAATTTTATTTTTTGTCCATTATAAGATTATTTTATATTTGACACTTAAAATATAAATGTTTCTATATTAGTTATTGTCACAGTGTCCTTGAATATTTACAGGAGTTTTTAATTAAAATAACAGACGTACATCATGACATCACTAATAAAAAAAAAGTAATTCAATTGTTTTGTTCAAAATTATTATGATTATAGTGAATTATTTCAATAATTCAAACTAAAATATTCGATAGAGGAGAATGTTTAAGCAAGTACTTAATGGTAGGTAATATATTAAAAATATGTACTTGGTTATTAAATATGCCGAGATATTTAATATATATATGTGTGTAAATTTGTATTATTATACGGATCTAAAGACGCATGTGTTCTTAATTGAAACGTGCTATGCTGTTATACACTGCAACCTATAAAAGATAATATTTTTTTAATTAAATTAATGTATTAGTCTTAGAAAATTCTATACGTAATATGTTTCGCTATAGAAAATATTAGATAATGAAGGAAAAGGAAGCAATAGAAAGTGCATATGATTTTTTTACATATATGTGATTCGATTACTAATTTAACGTTTTAAAATAATTTCATGTTTCGCGGACTTGGCGGAAGTTAACGCCGCGGGTTATCTTCACCTAAACCAGACGAGATAAAGAAAATAATGCGTTCCCCCGAGTGAGAACTGAACCTACAATCGTTGAGATTACAGTCAGACATAGTAAATTTTTGAAGATTATTAAGATTTCACGTTTTGATAAGGTATACAGAAGTTATACCAAGATTACCTTAACACACAAATTGCAGTCAACGACATTAAGGCCAACGAGCAAGCCGGTAATAATCACGGCTTCCTCATTCAACATCAAAGCGTGCGGTTCAAAATACTCCTCTAAAGTTTCTTCACGATGTTCCAATAAAATTCTGAGGTAATCTGCGAGTCTCTTTTGCATGAGAGCTAATCTTAGCCAGGCCCGAGCACGTCCCATGGCGGTCCTAAAATAAAATGACGCCATAAAACACTGGAAAAATAGTTTTCGAGAATGTGGGTCATTCGAAAACAGCTGACTCGAATTTAGTTTTGCGATGAAGATCTCAGCTTCACATTTTATAATGCACGCTTTATAAAGAAGTTTTTTATTTATCAGCTTCACGTTATATCCCGCACACAGCGGGGTACGCAGAGGGAACCTAGTCTTAAAACGCTTTGCCTCGACACCAGGGCAAAGAAATAAAAACATACATTTAAATAAATATTTCACTTCCTCGAGTGGGGATCGAACCCACAACCAGTCGCGTTTGAAGTCACTTGTGCCTCTGCGCTACGACTGGGCTTGTCTTTTTTAAAAAAGAACATATATCAGATTTATTTTACATTTTTAATATGAAGATTTTTTTAATGAAATATTCAATTCAGCGTTGAGTTCTGCCACTCAACATAAAATGCCTCCAGGATTCGGCGAAAAGTTGGGAACAGAAGTATCTAAATAGGAACGGAGTATCTTTACACTAGGTTTTCAGGTTTCCTCTGCCTACCCTGCTACGTTTGGGATACAGTAACAATTTTATATAAATATAGGTGTCATAAATGCAACTTATAAAAATCTGAAGTTTTAAAATTTCAGTAATATACGATTGTTTTCGATTATGTCATAGTTTAATCCTCATTGGCTTTTAAAAAATCTTTACAGATCATTTTTTCTCTTCCTAATGTGGAATTTAATATTAAAAAAAAACTTACTTGACTGTCGGCAAGTCTCTGATACTTGCAGTGATATCAGCTGCTTCAGGTGAATATTTTTCGACCATTTGTAGAATATCCCACAACTCCTTTTTAGGGCCGAGTAAACCCTACAAAATATTATTATTATTAAAATAAACGATATTTCAGTTATATAATAAAAAAAAAATACCGAATAACAAAATAGTCTACAATGTTACCTACATTGTAGACTATTTTGTGTTAAGTATTACATCCAATGTCGTAAAGACAGTCTTTTAAGTGTACCTTTTTAGGTTTAAGTCCATGACGCATAACATGCTCCAGAACAATGAAGAAATGATGCAACGGCAAATGGTCGCTGTCGAGCATCCGGCCATAACGAAGAGATTGCTCAATCAACTCTTTCACGATCAATTTCGAGATGTTCACGAGATTGCTGCGTTCTATGACTACTGGGTCTCGAGCTATAAAAGATAATTTCTTTTAAGTGTACATGTAGGCCCCAGAAAAAAATAGATATCGGAGTTTCATACACAAAATAGCCATATTACCTACAGTTTTTAAATAAAAACAGCATTTAAATTAAAAAAAAAAAAATTGAAGAAAATAGTTAATTCTATGTTAATTTATTACCCATTAAAGAGTGCATAGGATCATCCGGTGACGTTATAGCACCGTTATCAGATTGTCGAGTATACGAATCCTGCATTTCCATATCGTGCAGTTCCTTTAAGCAGAGCCACTCTCCGTCGACTGACACGCGAAAATTGCACAGATAAATGGTGTCCTGCGCGCCAGCCATATCCACATCAGGGTTTTCGTCACCTTGTATTCCAGACGTTAGGCCTAGTTCAGGCAAGGGCTCTACCCCACGTGCGGTTAATGAACGCATAATAAAGCAGCAAAATAACTATGAAGCGAAACAACAGACACGGATAGGTGAATTTTGATCACTTGTTTAGAGACATTTTAATTTGTGTTCCGAAAAACTTTTTCAATTTCCCTGAGTGGGTGCTTCCTTGCTTTGTGAGACGAGCAGTCACAGCTATAGCGAAATATTACTTTTTTTTGATCCCAATGAAACAACTCGAAGGACAATGTCACGCAATTGGTTTTTCCAGCAGCTTTAGAACAAGTATTGATTTTTCAGTAAGCATGAGTGTAGGGGAGAAAATCAATACATCCGCTCAGTGCTGCCATCTCATTTAGAATATGGAACTTACTTTCTTTAAACTATGTTGTGTATGTAGGCATACATATCTTTTTCATATATATTACAAATACTTAACAGTTCCGAAAATAAACTATAGATGGAGGTATGTTTTACTTAGTTAACAAGTTTCATTTGTTGTTTACAATATTTATTATTGGTTTTTTAATTCTTTGATATTGTTAATGTTTGTGTTTAGTCCTTTATGTAAATTTTTATGTAAATATATTAAACTTAACAAAATAAAATGGAGTAAAATATTATTTATTACTAATCTAATGTGTTGTGTATATATTGTAAATTTGTGTTTGTTTTGTTTTAGGTGAAGGCTGTACTTACACTGGATCTCTTTTCTTTACATGTATTCTATAATTGTGTATATTTACCTTTTTTATTACCGGTCAATTTCTTTCGAGTGTTTTGCATACAATGTGACATTGGCGAAATGAATTGTGCTCAACTGGCACGCTCGAAACGCCATATATCAAGAATTCAATTCAATTCAATTCTTTGATAAAAATGTTTTTTTAAACGATTTAAATTTAATATAGGTAATCAAAGAATAACAAAAATAGATATTGTATAATTTCTTATCCTTTTTATTTTTGTTGATATTTAGAAATTTATAGAAGTTACATTTTTTGGTAAATAACTATAATATATTCTTGCCATAATGTCTCTGTCTAAGTCGATAGTATAATTAAACATTTAAAATGAAGATAAAAAGGGTGAGACGTTAATTTTTTTTTTTTTTCAAACTGTCTATGATATCACTGTAATGTATTCAATGTATGGTGTTAGTTACTGGCCTTAGTTTAAAAATATGTTATAATATGTTTACATTCAGGTGCTCTCATTAGAAAATCAACTCTAATAATTTTTCAAAAATAAGTAAAGAAAGAAGCCATTGCGGCATGATGATTGTGAATTGATAATTTGATCTCTGGAATGGTGGATTGTATCGATTTCAGAAATTTTGTTTATTTTCATTTTCTGCTCTGGTCGATAGAGGAGCAGATTGCAAAAATCTATCGAGATTTTAATTGAAGCATAGATAGAAATCATATTTGATGTTTTCGTGTGTTATATTTTTCGTTAAGCAATAGCTTAAAATTGAAGAGGAAAGTTCAGGCGGTGCAGTGCAAATCTATCTGTAAACCTAGCTATAAATAGTTGTGGGCTTCATCACTTGGAGGGAATGATTTTTACATTAAATTTGTTAAATATGGAAAAAAACTGAGAGTGGAATGTCTTAATATATTTGTGTCTTGGTGGACTTCCTTCTGCCTACTCATCTATAGGCGAGATTGAAGGTTAAAATTGAGACACTACAATTTAATTACATTATACTGTGGAAGCATTTCTAGAAAATAGGTTCTTTGTTTTTTATTAAATAAGAAAATAAAATCAATTTCATATTTATTTCAATTTGTTCTTCTTGATAATAGTAGTATATGATATCTAGCAATTTCGTTTCAAGAACTACAAGACGTATTATATTTACTAAATACAGTTTATGGTACGTTTTATGAGTAGAACTGTAGAAAAATAACAAAAGTAACAGGTCATGCGATTAAAAATTGATAAACATTCAAAGTTGTTTACAAAACTGTATAGTTTTATTAAATAAAATGCTATTTAAGAGACATTACTTACACTTAGTACTATAAAAGTATGATTTTTCAGGCTTAGATATCAATAGTTCTGGCCATTTGTCCTCTCTGTTTGATGATACGGAAGGGGATCGTTCCATGAGATGAGATTTTATTGAGGCAGTTGATGTAGCTGGTGATACTTCCGGCTGTTTATCTTTTGAGGACGCCATGATAATTACCTATCTACTAATTATTCCGCGAAACATTTCTAGAGAAACAACAAAGTATTTTCATTTGACGTGTCACAATGTCACTAAAACCGATGTCATTTTGACATTAGGGATAAGTGAAAACAATACCCACAGATTAGTAATGTCGACAAATACAATATAAAGTATGTTTGTTCTAAAATCGATCGGTTAATTAACGTAAGGTACCGTAATTTAATAAAATGTTTCATAAAATTTAGTCATGAATTTCTCTTTCCTTCTTACACCTATATTTTTATTTTAAATTATATTTTGACAGAAATGGTCCCTAGTCCCATCTTTAGAACAATACCAATATTTTTTGACGCAGTAGTTCGTTTTCATGTATTTTCTGTTAATTTCTCCTGGTAATGAAGACTCCGCTATGGAACTTGGAAGATGCTGATGGAGTTGTGTGTTGTGTGTGTTTTTTAAGTCAATATTTCTTATAATAATATTAATAAATCCTTTAGTCACAACTGGTAAATTCTTGTTTTCTTGTGTAATTCTCCGAGTTATATATTATAGAACTATAAAAAATATGATATACTTACTTACTCGTATAGTATTTAAGATCTGCACCTACAACAAGCCCTTTCTTTGAAACACACGTCCTTTCAATCTGCACGATACATGTAGTTTACAAAACTTATTTTTAATATTAAAATTAGTGAAAAATTCATTACTGGTAGATTATTTATTATTTTCTTGTTAACATCATATAAAATTTTGCTATTCACACTTATTACAATAAAAACTGTAACAAAAAGATTCTTTTGTGTCAAATCAATAAACAAAAAAATTGTCAATCTATAATGTGATACATTGTATCTTTTCTACCTACGTTACTGTTGACAATATGAATTTCCAATACGAACCGATATCAAATCCATTAAAAGTTTTCTTCGTAAATTCGCTTGCACCGGCATCTCAACTTGTCATAGTTAAAATAATGTCTGGTGTGATATTTGGAAAAAGTCAACCAATTGATTTGAACCTCGTACTTTCTTCGGACAACAGAAAATGTGTAGACGCTTTTAAATTGGAAATAGAGTCATGTGCTTTTTCATGCACTAATTCTATAAAAGTTGTATCTGACTTGCCAAGGTAAGTTATAATAAATAAAATAACTTTTTAGATTTAATATGCAAGCGATGATGGGGCGGACGAGACGGGACGGACGTATATGTTATTGATGCACAAATCACTGGACTACATTGTAGTGCACCGTGTGCATACGGAGCTTACTTTTACGATGAACTTACCTAGTCGCTAAGAAAGGATTTTTGAAAATGTAATCTAAAAGAGTGGTTCGGAACGTCACTGTTTGTAAAAAATGTACGTCGCAAAATATTTTTTGCTCATAGCACAGGACAAGCTTCCTTTAAATTTATTATTATATATTAGTCAATGTACGTATTTAATATTTGGTATAGAAATAATTCGTAGTAGTTAAGTAATCAAATACTACTTATACTACTTATTTGAACCCATATAAATTTATTACAGTGCCGCAGATGGCGACGTATTCTGTTTTATGTCTGATTTCACCAATCCTAACAATTTGAATTTTAATAAAGAAGATATAGAGGATGAACTCAAAGTTTTAAACATTATAATAAAATTGGCAAATAATTTTTACTGGTCTGAAGAAGCAAAATTACATTATGATAAAAAAATGGAAAATTTAACGCACATGCCTATTTTAATGACTGATAGTGTAATAGTAATGGATGTTCTAAAAAATTTGTCTAAAAATATACCAAGCACATTTTTATTTTGTCCCTCACCGTTAACAGCAATTGCTAAATCAGTTCTGGGAGATCATTTAAATGTAAGTATATATATTATAATGTTAAAAAAAAACCAAATACAAACAAATAAATCATAAAATTATTTTCCTTACTTGGCATTTTGATGAGAAAACACGGAATTTGAAAAGGAATTATCTTTTAGGTTCAATGTAATGTCATTAATGACGTACTTGTCTGGGCTGCAAACGACGAGGTATTTCACGTTGAGGTAGAAAAACCTATAATTATCCATGACTTTCATTGCAACTCGGATATTATCGGAAAAGATCTTCTAAAATCATTGAATTTGGATTCAACTCAATTCAGTGCCGCATGGATGAAAAAGGAATTCATTCAAAAGGTGTTGGAACCGTATTTATCGTACCGAGCCTAGAATATCTGTATAGATACGAGTATAATGTATAACACGAACGGTATTAGGGACAATTTAAGGCATTTAGGGTAAAATAAAATATTTTTTTAAATTGTATTAGGCTTTTATAGAGTAGTTAAAACTGTGGTTTCGATTAAAGTGGTGCTGACAAAAAACATTCTGTACATATATGTTGGTATTATGTATATAATTTATTATTATCCTCAATGATATATATTTTTACTAAATCTAATTTATAAAACTTAGCGCTATTAAGTTTTTAATAATATAGAACATTAAATTATAAATCAACCTTAATATCAATAAATTTATGTAAAAAGGTGGCGTCATCTGCGTCGAAGAATCCTTACGGATGTATTTATAGGGCGGCGGAATTTAGCAAAACTTTGAGAGACATTTGGTTAACGCGTATTCAAGGCGATGTTGGCAAAGTTTGCACAAACATGGGTGTCATTAGTGATGGCTCACTTGGAACTATTAAAGGTACTTAAATGTCAGATTAACGCAAGCATGAAGCATTCGTTCTAATAAAGATTTTTTTAGAGATTTTTCGTTAATTTTTGACAATTATTAATTTAATTTTAAATTTGTAAAATCTTACTAGTTTAAAATATAATTAATTTTCGTATTTTGTGGTTTAGGTAGGTATTGTCTAGTGTTCTCTTCTGGTCATTAGTTTAGCCTATGTAAAGATATTACCTGAGGTGGTACACGATGTTGCACTTAACTAAGCCAGACCGGCTGAGCCTGTTATATTAATAGGTATAATTTTGAGCTTGTATTTGAATATACATATGAACCCAAATTAAGGCGTTTCACGAATTAAGATTTTCGGTTATTACTATAAGAAAATAAAATAATAGTACAATTGCTTAGCATCACATTTTAACATCATTAAAACTCTAAGTGATATTACAAGGTAGCGTAATGTAAGAAGATTGCAGAATAAATTCTATTCAAAGAATCTAAAGAACGGAAAAGCTTACTTCACGGTGTTATTTATGAAATGTCATTCATAATAACTTTAGCATTATATTTATTTTTCAACTTCGCTCTGTTCGCATATAGCAATGTAGGTAAAACGAAACTAGTGTTAAGACACTCTGTTTCCCCATTTCCAATTGTCTCGAAATTTCCAAAATTTCGAGACAATGCGTCTTAAGTAGGGGAACTCACATACCTTGATTTTTGCCTTGCCTTGCCTTGCCAATTTGCTTTTATAGTCACACGCTTCTGTTTACATTATATTCTGTAGGTAAATATATATAATTTAACTATATATTATTGAATGTTATTTCGTTATAGGCCTTCCATATATTTTGCCAATTGAGTTGAGTAGCAACTCTTGGTCTGTTGACAAGCGTTTCAAGGATGAAACCCATCTCAAGATGGAAATAAAAAGAATTAATAAAGCAGCTAATGAACATCACGTAAAGGTATTAAAATATGTTTTGCCAATTCATAATATCTCGTAAAAATTCAAAAGATCCGGAACTTTCAATTTTATCTTATAAAGGTTGCTTGTTGTTTATCACGTTTTAGCTGATATCATACTGCAAAAAGTTCCTGCAAGAGAACGTCATTTATCAAGCTTTCGGGGATGAAGATGACAGCGGTGCTACGAGCAAATATTAAGACAGAAGAGTTATCTTGGGTTATTTAATAACTTAAAATATTCAGGTTTTTCCTTCATGTATTTTAATGTAATGAAATATATATATATATAGTTCTTTAATAATTATACTTTATTAATGTTTCTTAATAGTTTTAATTTATTATATTTTAACTTGTATCTGAAGGGTATGATAACTCGTTATGATCTCTCTCAAAATTGCAAAACCTTCTATTAATTTAATTTCTCACAAAAAAAGGAATTTATTTAATGACTAACAATTATGATTCATTCATTCTCTCACAAAAGGAAATTACTTACTTACTCAATTACCTTCACACTGTATCCCTAGTGAGGAAGTCAGAGAGGAACGGAGCGCCACACGCTACATTCTCTACATACCTCTTTCGTCTCGCCGACTGTCAAAAAGGAAATTAATATAAAACATATATAATCATACAATCATATATTATAGTAATAGTACAAAACAAAAATAAATATTAGGTACTATTTATTTAAAGCGATAAAACTTTCAATATCTTATTTTTTTCACGCTGTATCCCACACACAGCAGGGTAGGCAGAGGGACCCTAGTACATAAGACACTCCGTTCGCCACTTTCTGCCGAATAAAATTTCTCTGTCTAAATTGACGAGAGAAAGTCTTTACATAAAGCCTCAAAAATTCTATTGGTATATATTTTGGTAAATACTTCATTATATATAGGTACAACAAAGATATTTTACACATAATTCCGTTCGTTTACGTTCGTAATTCCGTTGCATAATACCAGTATTAGAACTGGATTCGACACTTAAACCTCCGCCTCCATTTAATCACTCGAAGCGAGTGTTAGCTTGATCTATTAGCCCGATAGTTGGATTGCTAACGCTGTAAGGGTAAGACAAATAAAAGTACATTTATCCACCGATTAATATTCGACGGACTTCGGGTCTGAACAACTCGACGGCGCTGATTGATGGTCTTTTATTTTATTTCTACCGCGCTCTACTCGTTTTTCATTGTTAAAGTTAATGTATTTTATATATTGCTTTCAATTAGTAAAATAAATATACGTAATTTGGTAAGATTTAATTGGGAAAATTGGTATTTTAACTTTTATTAAGGCAGTCCTAAGTAATGCTTCTCGAAGGTTTCAAAGTAATATGGAAATTTGTTTGCAGTGAGATACTTCCGTATCCTTTATATTACTTTAGATTATTTGTGTATACGATTAAATTGTGAGATCTAAAATCTTATGTTTCGATATAATAAGCCAAGTAACTATAAAAAACGATAAGTAATATTATGTGTTTAAACCATTACAAAAATTTACTAATGTACGAAAACAGCAACTTCTTGTTGCTTGTTCGATATTATGAATATGTATACCTATTTATTATTTAATATGTACGAAAAACAATCTAAAATTTTTAAATAAATAAAAAAAAATCATATTCAAAAGATTAATTACTAATACTAATTAATTCCTATTTTTTTCTTGTTTTTCATAATATAAAATCCCTAATCAAACTCTATCTCAATCCAGAAAATTAAATACAGTTGGAATAAAAACTAAGCGTGAAATTGTTTAATAGAGGTATTAATTCAATATACTACGATTCGATTACATCTGAGTGCTAACTTGACCCATTGCCCAGACGGGCGGGCGGGCGGCGCGCTAACGCGGTAAGGAAAAACAAATAAAAGCGCATTTACCCACCGATTAATATTCGACAGACCACGGCCTGGACTCCCTGACCACATCGTTTGTTTAACCTCTTCTGTCAATTTGATTTCCGACCTCAGGGTATGTAATTTCCATTACGGGGGGCCAAGCGCTTTGTTTGTGGACGTGCGATAAAGCTAGATCTGTTTTATTAATTCGTTAATAAAGTTTATTTATTTATAACTTTCTTTTAGATGACATGTTAAATAAAAACTTAATAAAATTGATGATTATTATATTTTATTATTATTTTTATACTTGTATTTTTTTTGATCGAAACTCGAAAAAAAAATATGTAATATTTTCACTTGTTCGCTCTGGTAACGAGGTAAAGCACAGAGTTGAGGTCTGCTACTCAACACACAATAGATGAATTCTTGAGATATTGTGTGTTGAGTGGCAGAACTCAACAAAAGTGGGGAACGTAAGTGTCTTAACACTAGATTCCCTCTACCTATTTTATGCGGAATACACGAAGATAAAAAAAAAATAAATAAAACAAATAAGCAATAAAAGTATAATATGATAGCAGCTGGAATTCTATCGATATCTATAACAAAACGACCTTCGCAAACAGAACGTATTACATATATTATTCATCTTCGGTTTCTACGTTTCCTAACTTTGTGTACGTACACTGTTACCAGAGACGTAGAGATAACATGCCTCAACGATAATTTTCCAACTCCCAGTCTTAGCTTCTGTATCTAAATACTGCTCGAGGCGACTCGCGTATGTCTAGATATCTAATTTTCTTGTTTCGATTTTACGAATAATGCAAGCAAGTTTAAACAACAAACCTTATGAATATCGATACAATTATTGCTTCAAATTTTCCTTTGTATTCTATTCTGAAATTGGTTGCTTTAAGGATTTACTTATATTTTAAATTTGTATTTTTAAGCACAAATGTATATACGAGGAGGAAATAATTAAGCGTTTCTTACTTATCTACAAGTATATGTAAATATCCATGTAATAAAAAAAAAATAGTTTGCTTTAAATAAATAATTATTTCTTATAAGATTTCTTTTCCAGTCGTTTATAGTCGATCCGAATTAGTAATAGCAAGGTTAGAGTAATAAAGAGAGTACCTACTTTCTCAGCGTTCGTTCAGGGAATTCGAATCAAACTCGTCTCATTAGCTCGTACGGGAAAACTTGGATTAGTTGACCAACTTCTACTAGAAGACCGGTAGACGTCCACGTTGCTCCGATAACTTCGATGTACAATTTAATTACTTTATACTATTAAAAATATTGAACTTGTTATAATTTATAATAAGTATGTAGTATAAAAAAATATTGATGACTGTTATATAAACAGCAATTTCTAAAGTTATCCGGTTAAACAAATAGAAATACATAAGTTTTTAAAATAAAATAATATAATCAAGGAAGGAATAGGCCAAAGAAGCAAGTCCAAAAATTTAGGCTGCAAAATAATAATTGTTAATAACTATTAATAACTATCGTTTACCCTTCATAAGCTTCAGTCTTAGTGTCACATTAACGCAAGCAAACTCCTGAGATTTTCCAGTCGGGTTGTGTCGCTAGAGACATTCGTTATCTGCCCCAGCTTGCTTGGATTTATTGACTTTTTTTCTGCCTTAATTTCCAGAGATTCGGTCGAATGGACGAACGCCACCACCGGAACATTAACGTTGCCCCGGGGAAATATCGCTTGTTTCATACTATTTTAAATTATCACTTATATATACATTCTTCTTTGTATCTTAAAGAGTAAAAATGTTATATGAAACAACCAGTATTGAATTGTTTCCTAAGAGTTTTTTTTGTTTTTATTTTCATAATATGAAATGAGTTTTCGGGCTGGAGGGTGTAAAAATTATTTAAAAATTCTATAGCGTCCATAAGAAACTCGTTTTGGGAACGCAACGACTTGCGAACATTCCCATTTCCCTTAATAACATGAGAGAAATTGCTCGATTAGTGCAGAATGGAATAGATCGGAACGTTCCATTGCTAAAGGTAAATCCGGTTCAGCTTCCTCGGGCATTTTTAGTGTTTAGTAGGTATTTACGAAACAGTTTTTAAATATTTAACTTTATCGTAACTTATTTTACTCCATTTTAATTAATGTTTAACCATTTACAATTTGAATGTAAATGCTTAATGTTGTAAATAGAATTTAAAAATTGAGAATAAAAAAAAGAGAAGTTTCACAGGAATTGAGTGCACAACAAGCTTTCGAGTTCTTTTTAAAAATTTAAATCCATCAATGGGACGATGCCATTTCTCTTTTCTATAGCCGAATGAAATTCGCAATCATTTTATTGTAGCTAACTATTAACCGATATAGTGAAAAAGACATAATAGGGCTTTGTTTTTTGAACAAATAAATTTCATTATAGTTTCTAAGGTGATATTTGATATAATTATCATGTTTACCTATAAAGTTGTAAAATATACAAATTGTAATTCATTTGTGGATAAAATTTAATTATCGTCGTTAAGGTTTTAAATCTACGGAATCTCGTAGAGGCCAATCACATGTTTAAATTACATTTCCTCTCAGAAATACGTGCGTTGTTCAGAATTTAATTTGTAGTGATTTCTACAGTTTCTACTCTGAGTTAATGGCAAACAAGTAATAAAACTATATTATATAAGAATCGTGACATTTTAAGATATTTTGGTTTTCTATAAAAAACAATTTTGATTGAATGCTGAAGTTAGACTAGTCATTTGTTTTTTTAAAAAAATCTCTAATTTACTATTATATAACAAATTTCCTCATTTTTAAAATATTCTTAAATAAAACAAAATTACATAATAAAAAAATCAACGCACACGTCAGGGAACATAATGTAAGATACTACCTTCGCCACTTTCTGCCGAACGCTAAAGGCATTGCGTGTTGAGTGGCGGGACTTAACGCCGACCTTTGCCTCGATTCCAGAGCGAAGAAATTGAAATATAAATTTAAACAAATATTTAATTTCACTCGAGTGGGGATTGAACCCACAACCAATCAATTTTACAGTCATACTTTGTGCTGCACCACGACTGGCCTCAAAATTATAATATAAAATGTCATTTATGTATATTTATTATACGAATAGGTATATTTTATTTAATCTATGTAACTATATTATCTATGTATCCATTTTCCCGCTTGTCCGGTTGTTCGCCTATCTCTGACATCTCCGATATCTCTGACCTTTAACCCCTTCGTTGACTCAGACTTTTCCAATAGATAATACTTTTAATGTTTATTTTTTTATTATTTTATTATATGAATTACCTAAGTATATTATTATGACTATTGTTTGATTGGTGTTTTCATTTTAGAAATATATTTGCAATAAGATAAAGTTAATGGCTTTTTATAGGCTCCAATAAATAATAAAAAAAAGGTTAAACCACAACTAAGTCCAGAGTCATAGTTTTATATTTTTTGCCCATATATGTACAAATAGTAAATTATACAGTAGTTATGTTTAATCTATTTTTAAGCTTAACTTTGATTTTTTAAATTTAATTTTAGAGCCGAATATTTCAAGCGGCTATGTTTCTATGGTCAGCATTACAATTATTCTTAAAAGTTATGATAGTTTTACAATTCCATTTACGTCTGCCTTTATTAATTTTAACCAGCCTATATAAAAAAAATTGCTGCATCTGAAGTGGGACGTAATATAAATTACAACTCCCGGCGGGTAATTCAATAGAAGAGTTAACGGTATAAAAGCAGCTCTGTCAATCATCCCTGGTGATATCACTATTTTATAACATGGGGGATCCCACCAGGGTTCAGAATCAAAACAGATAGATGAAAATTACATAAAAAAATTGTATAGTTAGTAATATAATAAAAAATGTTATAGGTTAATAAAAAAAATATAAATTATTATGCTATTGACTTATGCAAAGTACACAATAAGTTTAAAAATATTTTTTTTTTGGGTAATTTTTAGGCTTTAAAGTAACTAGCTTTTGTTCAGCAGTACCTATATGGTGCAAGCTAAATGGGATTACATGTTAATACGTGCTTTCGAGTCCACAAGCAAAATGTTTTATGTGTATACTAGCGGACCCGGACGCGGCTACGCCTGCTTTAAATATAATTTCTATAGAAATATAATTTCAATCTGGATGAAATGCTAAAAGTGACTATTATATTTATTTTCATAAGGATGAATATCAAAATGACGCG
>JAKRZM010000542.1:510122-528096 GCA_036379175.1 Heliconius cydno galanthus | reverse complement strand
TTTTCTCCAAAAACGAGTTACGAAAAAATGTAATTAAAGGTGATTGCGGCAGGATTCTTCCAGGCAACCCAGGTGTAATCTGTTCTACTAATCATGTATTATTCATTAATATAGGTTTAATTAAGAAAACTCGTATATGCAGGATTCAACGGCCGGATCTCAGGGTATAACGTAAGTAAACGAAGATTTGTACTAGGGTTCACATCCCGAATGAGGTAACTGTGTTAACTTAAAAAGTGATCATTGTGCTCTACCGCAGCTTTCTTAAACAAAATCTTTGTATTACAATTCTTTCACTGTAAGTCACCTTGTGAGACAAATGTGAAATAATCTTTGTTAAATTATTGATATACCAATATTTGAGTGAAAATATTTTGAGATTTATTTTATTTATAAAATCAAATTAAAATCCCGCTGTACGCACGCATCATGGTAGGTAGAGAGAACTTAGTGTTAAGACACTCCGTACTCCACTTTCTGCCTCATTTTTGGACGCATTGCATGTTGGGTGGAGCTCACGCCGCGCTTTTCCTCGACACCAGAATAATATATTTATAATGAACTATAATCCTAATTTATTAAAATATTCAATATGTATAATAAACTTTAAATGCTACAAAAGTTTTCTCTTTTAACTTTGCAGAATTATATAACTAATATTTGAAATTGCCACATAACTGTGTTCGTTTATGAAACCGTCTGAAGTGAGTAAATGGAAATGAAAAGCAAAAAAGGTGTAATAAATCCAATAGGCAAGTCCAAAGTACGTACATACGTTTGACGTTGAAGAGATTAATATTTAAAGTAGATATTAATACTATTGGTTGGTTTTATACCTTTATAAAAATCGTTTCTTTTATGAGAATATTTTATGAAAATGGAATAACGATATTTCATTTATTTATCACGATATATTATATAATTTAGACTAATGTTTTTTATCTGTATTTGTATACATTTTGTACGTGTTTGTATTTCAATTAGTCTCTACGCTACGGTTGGGTAAGACATAGCTCAAAGATTCGCAATCTCTCTAAAAATAGGCGAAAAGTGTAAACTGCTTAATAAATTAATATAAACTGCATTCACTATTACATACTAGCACATTTTTATTATTTATTCTGTCCTATGGTGTAACGTAATAACCTAACAAGAAAAAAATGGACAAAAAACATGTCAACCGCCGATTCGACAGTGACATCATAAATCTCAACAATAAACTGAAGTAACAGCATATGTTAGACCGTAGTTAATTTCAAACGATGTCACAAGTGCCTGACACAATATGGCATCATTGAATAACCACGGTGCTTGAGCGGCGCATTGACGTTGACGAAGATTGCCTATAAATAATGTCGACTAACGACTGACGCTGAACGCGATACGTTAGAAGCAAATCTATTGTTGGTTCATCAGCTCGAGCTGGTGCTGCGGGTCCTTGTTAGTTGTGATTATCGAGTGTTTTCTATGTAAGCTGTAATATTTTTTTTTATGTCCCAATAGGAAAATTAGATTGCTTAAGCTTTAAGCAACGCACCTGTAGCTCCTCTGGTGTTGCACGGGGTCGTGGACGGCGATGATCACCAGGTGACCCGAAGGCTCGTTTGCCTTGTCCTTTTTCCATAATAAGGTAAGTAAGGTTCATCATGGTCAGTACGACAGAAACTTTTATCTTTTTTACGAATACTAAATTCCCTTTTTGAACTATAAATATGCAAAAAAGATATGAAAATAATAGCTACATAAAATAAAACCAAATTGAAAACGAACACTTCAATACCAAATTGACTTTTTCAACTATAAATATTCAGAAAAAAAAATTAAATTAAAAAAATATAGTACAATTATGCGTGTACCGTACATGTAAGGTGTTAAAATATTTCCAAAACCAAGAGAATAATTCACTGGGACATACATGATGAAAACAGTGAATTGGTGATGCCGCTGTCGGCAAGCGTATAAATGTATCTGATTTATCTGTGCCGCGTGTCCAACTCTGTTTTATAGCTCTATCGTTGTTTTCCACAGACCATCGCGCTCATCAGTGCGTGATGCAGTCGGGGCGGATTGAATGTGTTCTATAATCATTGTTAATTAATTCAAACGTTTACCGCTATGCTGTAGCAATGCATTAGTAGAAGTGAAATGGTAAAGGAATCTAGTGCTAAAAGACTCCACATCTAGATAATTAAGAGAAAGAGAAATACTAGAGGAACTTTTTACTCACATTATACGGACGAAGAAATAAATTGAAATTTGAATAGTTTAATTATTGTAATATTAAATATTTGTCTAGATATTTTAGATTTTGTAGATATTTTAAATAATATCAATATCCATGGTTCAATGTTAACAATTATAATAAAAAATCGAAAACTCTAATTTGTAAGTGTCGAAAGCACCTTATAATATATCGGAAAGTCTTCCTGGCTAGGATATTTTATGCGCATACCAAAAGGCATAAATTACGTGCACATTATACAGTTAAAACGACCAGGGGAATGAGAACGGTGGACCTCAATGGAGCTTCCGTTCTCATATTGAATTACTTAGGTTGGCACACGAGAGGGGGGGAGTTCGAACTAAATTGGGGGGGGAAGGTGAGGTAGCAATTCGTCTCGTCAGTCTAAGGCCAGCTTATCGAGCACTCCACACTCGCTACATTTGGCACATGCTAACTGAAACTGATTTACGTTATAGGTTATAGTTTATTCAGAAATGGACATTGCTTTATAAGATTAGTGGCATCACATGAATAAACATGATAAATAGAGGTCAGTCGTGGCGCAAGAGCAGAAGTGTCTGACTGTAAACGCGACTGGTTCTAGGTTCGATGCCCACTCAAGGAAATAAAATATATTTTTAAATGTATATTTTCATTTATTCGCTCTGGAGTCAAGGCAAAGTGCGGCGTTGTGCTCCGTCACTAAACACGCAATGTCTCCAGAACTTAGTGGGAAATGGGGAACAGAGTGTCTTAACACTACGTTCCCTCTGCCAACCCAGCTGTGCTAGATAGCGTGAAGCTGTTTACATGAATAAACAAACGGCGTTGTGATTGTCAATCTTGTATGAATTTCATTTTGGTGTGATAGTGTTTATGTTAGTGTTACAATTTGGGATCTCGTTAACTGAATTAATTTTAGAAGTTAGTTCATAATTTAAACAGTTCGAATGGAAGTTCCGGCTGTGGTACTAAATTATTGTATTATCATCTAACTTATATCAACAGTTTTAAGAATCTTATTAAATTAATTTAAGCTTGTTCAGTTTAGTAGGAGTTATTTGAATAGTAAAGGATGTGAATATGATTTTCATAGAATTTTATTGAATCTGATTAGGGTTTTTATAGTATAATATTTTTGATGCAGGGAACTGTTGCTTGTAATATACGGAATATCTATAAGTGAAGCTAAAAATGACATAAATCATTAGTAGAATCAGAAAAATAAATTAGCGAATACATAAAATTTGGTAAATACTTTTTTTCGAAAATACTAATGCAATCGATTAACGAGAAGAGCCTATAATATAAACACAATAAGTACATAGTAGACGTAATATGAGAAAAGCCTTTGCACTTCATCTGTTTAAAATAATGTACAAAATAACAAGATAAATTCCGATAAATTTATCGGAAATTATTAACAAAAACAAAGGATTAATAATAGTTTGTTCGCTAAAACGGAGCGTATCAAAGGAAACGACGGTAAAATGGCAGTCTCGACTTAATCTCGCCACTTAGAGGAGTACAGATTGTACTGACATCTTATTGATGCCTTCGTAATAGAGTCCAGGTTTAAAGGGGGCTCTAGCTATGAGAAACAACGTATTTGAAATATTTAATAGTATATTTAATAACTGTACTGTACATATTCCAAAAATATAATTTTAAAATCCATTTTTTTTGTATATATTTTATGACATTAGTTGACATGACATTTTAGACATTTTCTAATAAACACGTTGTTCCATAGGATATTTCCATGTTATTTTTCTTAACTTCAGTCATATATAAGATTTTTAGATAACTATGTAAACAGTTGTCGGTCTTTATTTTTGGTTTATAGGAAAAAAATTATGACTGCGTTCCTAGGTTCGAGTCATTGCGCCATAAAAATCAAGAAATATGTACATACATTTTTTTCATATATTATAAAGATGAAAATTTTTGTTTATTTTAATAAAGCACTTTGTATCAACTACACATATCTCCCCAATATTCATCGTTCAATACAAAACTTACCTTAGATTTTCAATAATTGGCTTGTCGTATTCTAAAAGAAGAATGAATAGAAAATATGTAAAACTTAAATAAATGAATTTCATGTTTGTTTTAATAATTTCGATCTCGTTATACTGAATATATATTGTAAGCACTCGAATAAGAATTTTGCTATAGAATAACATTGAGTTTAAAAATAAAATCCTATATCAAAAAAATATTAAAATACTATTTTAATAGGAGATATAATAGCGATTGTATAGATGGGGGGCGGATTTGACTGTTCACGGCTGTAGGTATTATCGCGTTCCCGTGGGAAGTTTCATTAACTGGTGATATTACGTTACAATGTGCCCGGGAAGACGCTTCTGTTGCGCTGTTTTGACCTAATTAATATATCACCGAGGGATAAGACGTCTACGGCACTAATTTTGATTAATTGCTGGAGCTAGAGTTTTATCAGGTTACCTTAAGGGGCGCTATTACCATATATTAAAATTTGACCCTTATGTGCGGTGTTATTTTACCAGGATATATTTTAAAATTGTAAATTATTGGATTAGATCTAAATTTATGAATTATTTTTTACATGATCTTAAAATAGATTTTTGTAGTTAGTTTTTATTTTATTTTGAGCGCCTGAAGCAGTCTTTTATACTTTTACCTATAAAAAGATATTTTAAATAAAATATTACGCTATAAAATATGAAATTAAATTATTTGTAAAAGGCCGCGGTGGCGCAGGAACAAAGGTGTGACTGTAACGCGACGGCCGTGGGTTCGATCCCCACTAGAGGAAGTGAAATATTTATTTACGTTTATATTTTCATTTCTTCGCTCTGGTGTCGAGGCTAAGCGCGGCTTAAGTTCTGCCACTCAACACATAATGCCTTCAGAATTGAGCTGAAAGTGGAGAACGGAGTGTCTTAACACTAAGTTCCCTCTGCCTACCCTGCTGTGTGCGGGATACAGCGTGAAGCTGATTTTTTGTAAAAAATGGCTCAAAACCAAAGCTAACTTATGCTAAATAAATGTTCAACTTAAACAAATAATGTCTCAACCACCTGGGTCCTGCGTTAATTCGACCGTATAACGACCCGCAGGTAATACAGCATCATTCTCCACCCTGCCGTGTAACGTATAAGTGTGTAAGTAATCCTATAATTACCTCAGTTGGGGCTCCGTTTTCATTGGTCGTAAACCCCAATGGCTCTGCAGCATCAGACCGTCCCGCTGCACTATAAAGTGTCGGCTAATAGGGATTACTACACTTAACGTGAGATTTACTTTAATGTTTTTTTGGATTGTTAAAATTTTATTTCATTTCATTTAACTTATTATGTATTTAATTGTGGGGTAATTGAATTTCTGTTATTTATTTTGTATTGGTTTTTGGTTGTTTTTTTAAATGTTTTTGTTGGTTGATAATTTGAATGTTTATATTTGTTTATATTGTAGTTAGAAATAAGCTTGTCTGCTATTTAAATATCTAATGGGTTATCTTAAAAAAATAGCAATAAGATATTACTATACTGAATATACTTTTATTAAATATGTGAATAAATTTTACATTTTTAAATATAAATTATTATAAAAAAAAGATACATTNACGAAAAACACTCAACTTAATGGTGAAGACCGCATCAAAATCCGTTGGGTGGTTTAGAAGAAGAAGAGTTAGAAACAACAGACAGACACGAAAAGCGACTTTGTTTTATAAGATATAGGAAATCACAGTATTGTACTAAGGAAAAAATTATGCTCATTTTGTAATTTTAAGTTCTATTCATGTTTAAAAATAGAAAAACTGTCGAGGCTTTGTCATTATTCATGAAGGGAAGAGGATTTCCTACTGCTCCTAACCTGTATTTGATATTTCAAGTCCTATTTCTGTTCAGTCAATGTTCTGTCTAAAGTGTGAATAGAAATTCCGTGGTTGAGGTAAAATTAGCGTGTGAGTTTATACGTGCTTGTCCATTGCAGTGTCTGGAACAGGTCAGGACAGCCGGCTAACCGCAGTTTGCGCCAGCCGCATCGAGTGCAACTGCTCCGCCAGACTGACACAGGAAATTAATATAAATTCCTATCACATGAACTCCGAACAGGGCGAGCCTCGCCTCCACAATGTCAGTGATGATCCCATTGTACGTTTCAATTGTACAAACCTGTCCATTGTTGTTAGTTTTGTTTCCAATGGAACGCGTTTAGATTACATACTGAGCTACCAGTAAGCGTTTAATATGTTTTAAATTTGAATAACTGAATCAAAATATTAAGTCGATGTGAAAATTAAATCATTTTCATTCATTAAAAAGAGATATAATGATAAACTACTTACTTGCTTAATTTTTTGTTAATGAAAGTTAATGCCTCAGATCTGAAAAGAACCGGCGTAAGAAACTTAGCGGAATTTTTAAATCAATTATATTTATAAAAATATATAAATAGTCTGAAAATCCGATAAATTATAATGAATGAAGCTAAATTTGGATGGTAAAATATACAACCGCCAGCCAGTGCCGTGTAAATACTGTGGAAAGTTGATACTCGTTCACATTTCGCTTGGTTTAGACAGTCATATAGAATGAAATAAAAAGCATCTTTCACAGAAAAGTGTTCAATTTTCATCATAGTATATAATTTCCGTTTATGCTATGTTTATATTGTGATACTACTATATTATTTTAAGCCGAGTAGAAGTAGATATAATATATAGTTCACGTTAAGTTATAAATAGAGCAAGTCCTTAGAATAATTGTAGAATTGGTCATGTGAGAGTTGGACTCATCCACCGACTGTTCTGGATCAATTTCAGGATTATTATACACATGTGCATTTTTCAGGTCAACGGGAAGAATAATTGATAAAAGTTCACAAACTTAAGTTTGTGGGTGAATGCACCTATTTTGTATGAAATGGACTACAATTATAATAATGATTTTTTTATATATGTTATGTATGTATGTGTGTATTGTATATGTTCTCATTTTGTGCTATATTTCATAACTTTAGAATAGAAGGAGAGGATTTTCGATACATCGGGAAATGAAAATACTCTTAATATAAGCACTCCCCTATGTGGTAATCGAACCTACGACCATTGCGTCTCATCATTGACCATTGCGACCATAATAACTAAGAACATTCAAAATAAAAGTCTACATACAAAAAGGTATCGTTAGAATAAATTTATTTTCCATTCAAACCTTTAAAATTTCATACAATACGTACGTACGTTCATTTTATCGCGATACCGTCACAGAAATTTTGCGTGTGTTGAAAAGTGCCACCCTATATAAGGAAGTGAGACGCCGGAATCCGCCTACTTAGGGGCAATACTATCGCACAAAAGAACGAAATTGCTTCCATCTCCATAAACAGTTGGTTTGTCGATTTTGCGGGCCTTTTGTATCAACACCTTCATCTGATATGGTACGTATGTAATTGATATTTTACGTTTTTTATTTTTGTGTTTTAAAATGTTATATGTTCGTATACATATATGTATTTGTAAATATAATATTAATTTAATATCTACTATATATTTAATTTATATCGATTGTGTAAAATATTAAGAATTTGAATTTTAGGAGATTATAAAAATAGTGCATAGTGTATGTATGCAGGGTATGTTTATTAAGATATAATTTTATTTTACTAAATAAGCATTTCGCTCTATGACTTAGATGTAGATACAAAAATTTAAACCTACAAGGTGAAAAATTTCAGTATTTTTTGTTAAAATGTAAGGAGTTTCTATATATTTTTTTTGTTTTCAAATATACCCTGATCATGTAAGCTATTAACATAATGTTTTCACTTTTTTCTGCCTACTTTAGAAATCCAACTATAGCAGAGTAGGCAGAGGGAACCTAGTGTTAAAATACTTCGTTCCTCACTATTCACCGAATTTTCGGGGCATTGAGTGTTGAGTGGCGGAATTTAGAATCCAGAATTCGGAGGAAAATGGGAAACGGAATGTCTTAACACTAAGTTCCCTCTGCCTACCCTGCTGACTACGGAATACAGCGTGAAGCCGGAAAAAAAAAATATTATGACTACATAAAAACATTGTAGCAAGCTTATAAATAATAACATTTTATATTCTGATAAAATGGCAAAATTCCTTTTTAAAATTCCGTACAAATTTTTGTTTCTATTAGAAAATTAAAATGGTATTATAAAATATTCTCTATAAAATATTCTCTATAATAAAATAATTTACAAAAATCGTGGAATGTCGTTGAAACAGCGTTTAGGTTGTAAATAAAATAACTGTTATGGTTTTAGTTAAATTTAATTATTTAAATTCTGTCTAGGAATTTTAATTTGCAATATTCTTGCTATATTAATTTTTTTATGATATCTTTTAAATTCAGCCATCATGGTGCAATTAGACAGTGTCGGACTATAAGCGATAGTTTTGGGTTCGATCGAGAAAATAAATATTTTTTTGGCAAGAAAAACGCATGAATTCAGGCACTGAAACTTAATTCCTTATTCATTTCCCTTATAGCATTAGGGTAGGCAAAGAGAAAAATATGAGTTAACAAGAAGACGTGAAGCTGTATCCAGTATCATGGGGATCATGCTAAACTGTGAGATCAGCCGGCCTGTAATGGTCTTGTTTTGTGAATCAGTCTTCTTACTCGTACTGTAGGAGACCACGGTGCAAGTATGTGAGTCCAGTACTAACGCAGACTCGCTCAACCGCCGTATGCAAGGGGGTAGGAGAAGATGCTATGTACAACTTCCTCTATCCAATAGGGCTAATGCGGAAGGTTAAGTGGAGAGGGATTTCGCTGGGTTTCGAATATTAGTAGGTAGGATTGGATTCACGGGTGGGTACCCGTGTAATAGTAGAAAATTGAAGGTCTAGAACACCTGATGTGAAACCTTATCAGTCCGTTTTGTGGGCATTTTCTGATGACTCCAGAAAATTGAAGATCTGAATATCTGGTAAGCATACCCAGAACTTGGAAAAGATGAAGGTTATCTATAAATTTACTACTTACTATATTAATATTAAACAGTCAACGACATTATTAGAAGAAACAATAACTTATGCAAAACGAGTCGTAATTGATGAGTATGTAGTATACTAGTTGATGTACGTAGTATGTATGATGATATAAAGTCCATCCGAACGAAGTAACGGGAGGAAACTAATAGTTATTATTTCATTTCTCAAACATAAATACACGTTTAGTTGGAAGAATTCCTTTTGAACTTGTTCACTTTCCCATAATTTTCTCAAAAACTACAAACTTTTAACGTATTCTTNTTGCGGGCCTTTTGTAACAACACCTTCATCTGATATGGTACGTATGTAATTGATACTTTACGTTTTTTATTTTTGTGTTTTAAAATCTTTTATGTTCATATACATACATATATTTGTAAATATAATATTAATTTAATATCTACTATATATTTAATTTATATCGATTGTGTAAAATATTAAGAATTTGGATTTGAGGAGATTATAAAAATAGTGCATAGTGTATGTATGTAGGGTATGTTTATTAAGATATAATTTTATTTTACTAAATAAGCATTTCGCTCTATGACTTAGATGTAGATACAAAAATTTAAACCTACAAGGTGAAAAATTTCTGTATTTTTTGCTTGAATGTAAGGAGTTTGTATTTATATTTTTTGTTTTCAACTATACCCTGATCATGTAAGCTATTAACATAATGTTTTCACTTTTTTCTGGCTACTTTAGAAATCCCACGTATAGCAGAGTAGGCAGAGGGAACCTAGTGTTAAAATACTCCGTTCCCCACTATTCACCGAATTTTCAGGGCATTGAGTGTTGAGTGACGGAATTTAGAATCCAGAATTCGGAGAAAAATGGGTAACGGAATGTCTTAACACTAGGTTCCCTCTGCCTACCCTGCTGACTACGGATACAGCGTGAAGCCGGAAAAAAAAAATATTATGACTACATAAAAACATTGTAGCAAGCAAGCTTATAAATAATAACATTTTATATTCTGATAAAATGGCAAAATTCCTTTTTAAAATTCCTTACAAATTTTTGTTTCTATTAGAAAATTAAAATTGTATTATAAAATATTCTCTCTACACAAAATGTAATTAAAATAATTTACAAAAATCGTTGAATGTCGTTGAAACAACGTTTAGGTTGTAAAGAAAATAATTGTTATGGTTTTAGTTAAATTTAATTATTTAAATTCTGTCTAGGAATTTTAATTTGGAATATTCTTGCTACAATATTTTTTTTATGATATCTTTTAAATTCAGCCATCATATCAATTAGACAGTGTCGGACTATAAGCGATAGTTTTGGGTTCAATCGAGGAAATATTTATTTTTTTGGCAAGCAAAACGCATGAATTCAAGCACTGAAACTTAATTCCTTATTCATATCCCATATAGCAGTAGGGTAGGCAAAGAGAAAAATATGACTTGACAAAGGTAGACGTGAAGCTCTATCCAGTATCATGGGGATCATGCTAAACTGTGAGATCAGCTGGCCTGTAATGGTCTTGTTTTGTGAATCTATCTTCTTACTCGTACTGTAGGAGAGCACGGTGCGAGTATGTGAGTCCAGTGCTAACGCAGACTCGCTCAACCGCCGTATGCAAGGGGGTAGGAGAAGATGCTATGTACAACTTCCTCTATCCAATAGGGCTAATGCGGAAGGTTAAGTGGAGAGGGATTTCGCTGGGTTTCGAATATTAGTAGGTAGGATTGGATTCACGGGTGAGTATCCGTGTAATAGTAGAAAATTGAAAGTCTAGAACACCTGATGTGAAACTTTATCAGTGCGTTTTGTGGGCATTTTCTGATGACTCCAGAAAATTGAAGGTCTGAATATCTGGTAAGCATACCCAGAACTTGGAAAAGATGAAGGTTATCTATAAATTTACTACTTACCACTATATTAATATTAAACAGTCAACGACATTATTAGAAGAAACAATAACTTATGCAAAACGAGTCGTAATTGATGAATATGTAGAATACTAGTTGATGTATGTAGTATGTATGATGATATCAAGTCCATCCGGACGAAGTAACGGGAGGAAACTAATAGTTATTATTTCATTTCTCAAACATAAATACACGTTTAGTTGGAAGAATTCCTTTTGAACTTGTTCACTTTCCCATAATTTTCTCAAAAACTACAAACTTTTAACGTATTCTTTGGTGCAGTAAAAGTTTATTTTATTATGTAGCAAGAGAATCTTAATAAAACGAATGTAGGTAGAAGTGCTGTTTAAAATTATTTTCTATTATATTTTAGAAGCTCTTCTCTTCGTCTTTATATGTAATGGAAAATTTTATAATGGACGCTATTGGCCCCTTATCTTAATAAACAGATGAATAAAAGTGGCAGATTTAGGCATTATCAATAGAAATATTACACAGAAACAGAAGTTGGTATTCCGAACGAGGAATTACGAACTAATCGTAGACCCGTGAACCCTTTGACCAGACTTAGGCACAGATAACGAATAGCCAGTTTATTACAAAAGGAATATAATAGTGTCCTCATTTTCACATGTCACAGTCCACACACTGCGTTTCAAATGCAAAAGAGAAACATATCAAAGGGTGTTTTGATCAAGTGTGAAGATATGAGCTGCTCGGTGATGGACAGATAAGAATTTTCTACTCTGTCCTCGGAATTCGCTTTGAATTGACATAGGTATTGCGGCTTACAAATGGACGAGATTATTACAATTGTACAGCTTTCGACTTAATCTGGTTTCATATTCTGACAGTTTGCAGAACATATATCTGTGCAGAATTATTTTAGCACGTATTTTAATTATATAATAATCTAATTTCATATCTATATATATATATATAAATTCGAAAGGTCACGCACTCATCACGAAATCTCAGAAACTACATGTGCTAGGAATCTGAAATTTTGCATAGGAGTTACTTATAGGACGTAGGTGCTCATGGAGACAGAAATTAGTAATAACGTAGTTCACGCAGGGGAAGCCGCGCGCGGGCCGCTAGTACAAATATCAAAAGCTACAAATATTTATTCAAAATCATTTTATTATCAACGCCAACACAGTGTACAATTTTAACGATTTCATTCCGTAGTACCCAGTAGATATTAATGTAAATTTAGTTCTATACTAAACCAAACTATTATTACAATATTTATTCGTGGATAGTCGAATGTCCTTCTTAGATTTGCTCGTAGCTAACGTGAAAGTTAGTTATGAGAAAGTTTGATTGTATGGAGAATAAACATTTGTTCCGCAGCCCATTGTTCTAGTACCAGCTACTAAGTTATTTCAAACCAAATGAAAAGATAACGAAGTGTGATTTCACCCTCCACATATAAAGTTGTTTTGCATAACGTTTTCTGTTATAGCATCAGCGGGGCGTACTGAACGAATATTTATGGTAATAAAAAACTCAAGCTTAATCTATGGCTATTAGTTGTGTTACGACACGCGGTGGTCGCTAGCGTCAAAGTTGATTATTTTACTCTAAAAATTGTGTAAAAAAGATTAGCACATTTACTGTTAACGATCCCGAAAACAGGACCACGTCAGACAACATTGGATGGAATAAAGCGAAATAGTAATAAAAGTAAATCGACGGGCCGACCCGGGAAATCCGACGTGCCGGATTAAATCAAACGTTATACGTCTTAGCAAATTACGGTCCATGCTTATGTATACTCCCTAAATTTAGGGAGAAATAGAAATAGGTAAAATCTTAATTTGTGATGTTTTGTACTCTGTCGTTTAGGCTTTATTGTGTTTTTATTTAGCCTAAATTTCTCTTAATGTGCTTTTAAAGGTTTCCTTATACACGGTCAGCCATTTGCGTTTATGAATGCAATCAAGCGATCTGAGCATTTATATATCGTTTTTGCTGCGTGTTGTAAGAAATTCACCATGTAATCAACGGGTACTTCCGACTTACAATTATGAAATTTGGCGAAGTAAGAAAATGTAGCATAAATAAAGGAAAAAATCGAAGGATGAAAATTTTTATTTATATTACTAAAAAAACTAAACTAAACTAGCTTCACGGTGTATCCCTAGCGGGGGTGACGCTACGGTCTCTGCATATTTCTTTCGCCTCGTCCACTGTCATCAACCTCTTCATACATGCCCTTCGGGGATCCTCATGCTTTTTACGTGATCTTCCTCCAGTATCTACAATACTGTGTTTTCGAAAGTCAACCGAGGTCTCTCTTTACCTCTCTTATCGCTCACTTTTCCGTCAAACTCATTAGTATTAAAATTATGATAAACTGAAAAGCAAATTACATATACCTATGAGAAATTGCAATTAAAGAATTAACACTTAAAAAATAATTTGTATTAATCTCATTGAAAAGATTGTAAATATTGTTGAAATTTTCAACATATTAAATATCATTCCTGTATTTTAAGCAGTTTTTACATACATCAAGTATACATATAAGTAATCCATACAAAACATAACTAACGAATTAATAAAGATACAAACGTCATTAAAAACTTCAACTCAAATCGAAGGTCGTTAAAACGACAAATTTCGTGCTAATAAAATGTTCTGCATCACGACCGATAAAATTTATATTACGATCGTGGCGTCATAGTCTGGCTGGTTCTGGAAACTTCTGGAAAGTAAAGCTTAGATGTACCGTTAAGTCGTTGTGAACAATATTAAAGCCGCGATAAACTTAAAAACAAGTTTAATCCAAGTTGCCGCGGAGTCCATATACCTTCATCCGGGCGAGCTGCCTGCATTGCCTCGAATTAGCCTTCTTAAACGCCCATGCTCAATTAAAAATTATCCTTTGTTGTTACTTAATTTTCATTTCTTATCTTATTGTGCATCTATCTATTAAGTTAATACGAGTTAATGAAAACTGAAATTATTTATTGTATTCGTCGTGTTTACTCTAGGTAGGTATTATACATTTTAGCAGAAACTTTCTCTATTTCTTTTCATGAAGTTTATAGTTGACGTCAGACGTAGAGCAGGGGCCTCGTCAAATGCAACACGTTATGGGTTCAATTTCCACGCGAATAAATGAAATATTTAATATGTTCATTTCTTCGCTCTGGTAGCCTATGAAGTAAAACGTGATCTTGAGTTCCGCCACTCATTACACAACGCCTCCAGAATCCGGTGGAAATTGAGGAACGGAAGTGTCTTTACGGGAACGGAGTGTCGTATATGAAAATCTATTTCAAAATATATTAAATATATTATATATTTTAATATTAACTTCCTTAATGCGTCTAAATATGTCCATATAAAACATTTTCACGCCCTCGACTAAATATGTCCATATAAAACATTATTTTTTATTTCTATTCGTCTCTCGTATTTTGTAGAAAAGGGAGAGAGAAGTAGATAGTTGTATCTAGATAATGAATATATAATTAATATATCTATTTAACTGTGTATTCATTACCTATTTAATAATAGCGTTATTCAGTCATTATGATAAATTTATAAATTATGATTAATTATTATTTTCTATATATTATAATGAACAAATTATATTACTATATCTAATTTCATTTTATAATTTAGGTATTTAACATGAACATATGTGTTAATATAAATTCAATAGCACGAGTTAAAATTAAATTAGTTGAAACAAAGAGAAATAGGGAATAGCCAATGAACATAACATTTTTATTCTCAAAATGGTTTTGAATTAAGCAAAAATAATAAAAAATATATTTTATTTTAGCTTTACGCTGCATCCCGAACATAGCAGAGTAGGCAGAAGAAACTTGGGAACCTAATTGTTGTTGTAGTTGAGATATTTCCCTTCCCTTCTTTCCGGCGAGTTATATATATACGGCGTAAAATGGGGAACGGAGTGTTTTAACACTAGGTTTCCTATGCCTACCCTGCTGTGTTGGGGATATAGCGTGAAGCTCACTAATTATTTTTATTTATTTTTATATATAAAAAAAATCATCGGATCGTACATAAATATTCGTAACAATAATAATAATAATAGCAACAATCGTTTGTTGTATTGTACTAAGGCTTTATAGGGTTTCGCGTTCCAGTATTTTCTTCTAACATAATATTAAAAAATTTCCAAACCAATTTTCCGGGGCACAGGGCCTTGGTAATGGAAATCTATTTTATTTTTTAGGAAAAAAAGTGAACGTGATTCGATACGTTTTAGCAGTGTGTAGTGCACGGTTCGCCTGGTTTCCGATTGCATTATGGCGACGGCAGTCGCTAGACATTACTGAAGCCATTACCTTATCTAAAGTCCTTCTCGGATTTATTTAGTTTTCCCTCGCCGCAATTTATCGAAAACCGCTCGATAAAGTTGTCAACAGGAATGGATCTGGAGCCAATTTGAGAGAACGCCTGAAAAAAACGTGAATAGCTTTGGACCTTAGTTCAACTCGCTGTATTAGATGGCTTAAAAGATTTTTATTTGTAGATCTATATAATAATCATCTAAATAGTGGTAAGCTAGTACTAATTTAATTATATATTTTACTTTATTTAATCCATGTAATGGATTTTCTTTGCGTTCACGCTGTCATTTCATTCGCTCACTGAAATTTCATGTGTACTTTATAACAAAATTAATACGGCATTATTATTAAAATGTTATTACCTTCTTTTCTTTATAGATTTATTACTTATCTAAATATATTATGTACATTTAATATAGTGTAAAGTTATTATTATTATACACTACTTCACACTACTAGCACATTATTATTAGAACTATTTAGACTAAATATTGAAAATGTCAACTAATATAATTGATTGAAAAATTGAACCTACAATCCGACGACCTCATAACTTATTTTATTTATGCATATGCATTTTTGAGTCTAACAAACTTGGTATACTCTAGCACAGCAAATGGCCTGGCCTTTATGCACTGTGAAGTACTTGATCCAGTATCGGTACAGAGATAACGATCGCTTTCTTGTTAGTAAATAACGCTGTTTTCAACGTAAAAATTTATAGTTTCAATTCTGAAAATTCTTTTGGCGACAGTCCAAAATATACGTATTTCGATATACTTTGTCTGTTGTCTTGTTTATGCCATTTATGCGACGAAATTACGGAACCGTGAAGGAAATACTAAGCGGATGGTATACGTCGCTTTCTCCGAAATTCCTACCGGCGCCACACCGCCTTAAAACTCTAGAGACGTTTTCGAAGGAAATGTGTCCATAAGAGCATTCAACTTGAAGAAAAGTAATAAAACACACGGAATTTTAAGTCGTAATTGAAAAGTTCTTGAAAGTTTATTTTTATCGTTTCTTTCGAGGAAAATTGAAACAAATCTGTAATATATTTGGATATCTAATGTTGAATCTTCGTGTACACAGATTGTAATAACCGGTTACTCGTAAATTGGTAGCTGTGGTTAAGCAAGTGCATAAAACGGCATCTACATATATACATACATAAGTACATTGAGTCACTAATCTAAGATTTATATGTGCTAAAATAGATCCCAACAACTTGAAAGGATGAAAATATTGTATACTAGTGGGCCCGTGCGGGACAAACAGACAAAAATTTAAAAATTATTCTATTAGGTTAATAAAGGTTCCCAATAACATTTTTTTTTAAATATCTTCCAAGTACAGACACCGACCCTCTAGTAAAGTTAGTAAAGAGACCTAAATTCAATCTTTGTATAATCTATGTGTTATGGTTGATACTATTAAATGTATAGTGTTATATACGTACTATTTATATTATATTTCTTTAATTATCGATGAAGCATATACTTCAATATATTTTAAAAAGTAAACAAAAAATAAGTATAAGTAAGCCCAAAGAAAGCATTCAAAGGAAGAAAGCATTGAATAAATAAAGATATCGACACGTTTTCGCGAGCTCTCAATTTATCTAAGAATTTTATTCATATCCGGAAAGAGGGAACCGCTTCAGAAGAACTCGACATATGTTGAAAACTCGTAAGCTTTGCTTGTTATTCTATTTTTTTTTCTCTTATCGTAATCAGTCAATATACATATTGACATAAATTTTATGCAACATTTTTAGAATTTTTAAATATCTTAGAATTATCTTTTAACGAAAGGTAAAAGATAATTCTTTTTCTTTAATCGAAGAAAATCAATATGACTAAAGGTTTTTATTTTTTATTATATCGTTATATTCAAACATCGTTCGAAGCAGTAAGCCCGTTGTCATAAGGTAAGTTAAAATTCAAGTTGAAAAGCGGATTAGGACCGTTAAGTTTGTTGCGAGGCAAACTTAAAGTCTCTAAGGCAAAAAATATCTCCGACGGTGCATGTTTTACACAATTTTATGACTTTATTTTATGTAACAATATATTATACAGATAATATATATATATATATATATATATTCTTTATTGCACATGTAAGAAAAAAGTAAGAAAACAGTTAAAAAGATATGTTTACAATGGCGGGCTTATTTCTGAAAGAAATCTCTTCCAGCCAACCTATGGAAGTGGATGAGTGCCAAACAGCGGAATAACAACACAGTGCAATCAAAAAAAATTATTAAAATATCAGAAAAATATATATATTAACTAACACATTATATACATAATACATACTACAATATATATATACATACACACATATATATATACAAGTTATAAATATATGATTATATATACTATTAAATCGACTATATATACATATACATACATATATAATACATACATAATATATACCCATACATACATACATATATACATATATATAATATATACTAGAAACACTGATTAAAGCTATGTCTAATTAC